>JAPYZF010000432.1:0-56491 GCA_030523045.1 Meteorus cinctellus
CAAGTGTGTTTCTTGATGTCAAGATGCGAATTTGCTGGACAGACGTGTCCTAAACATTGCAGTCTTTCACATAAACCTCCACTGCCACATTTTTCGGTACCCAGGCAACCGTCATTGTTTGTACATTCTGTTTTAGATTATTGGAAAGATAGAAGAGTATTTTATTAGAGGTGTTCCACGTATTTGTGGAGTGTTCGCTCTCAAAATGACTTTTCCTACCTTTCTTACAAGTGTTTGTTGAATCAAACCCATAACCATCATCACATTCGCAAGAGCAAGTGTGGTTCTTGAGGTCAAGATGCGAGTTCAGTGCACAGAGATGTCGTAGACATTTCACTACCTTGCATAAACCACTTTCACACTCCTCAGTACCAAGACAACCATCGTTATTCTCGCATTCTGTTTCAGATAATTGGAAAAAGAGGGGGATCGTTTATTCTAGTTTTTCCACATATTTGCGAAGTGTTCACTCAGAAAATGACTTCGACCTACCTCTCTTACAAGTATTTCTCGAATCAAACCCATAACCATCTTTACATTTGCAGGAGCAAGTGTGGTTGATTACCTTCGGCTCTGAGTTTGTAGGACAAAAATGTTCAGGACACCTCACCCCCACACACAATCCTGCACTGCTGCATTCTTCAGCTATGGAGCAACTGGTGCTATCCGTGCATACTAAATACGAACGTCAGAAAACGATTCGGAACGTCAGTTCAAGATGATTCGGGTTCGAGGGATATTAGCGTGAATAATCATGGTTAACGTCCCGAACTCCAGATTTGGAGCGTAATTACGTTGAGCGCAGATTCATTCTAATGAAATGATACTCACATTTCCGTTTTCCTCTCATATTTTCACCACGTTTCCCCCTCAACGATTGTGACAGATAGAGTGGAGCTTGGATAGCTTTTGAATTGTGACAACTGGGTCCAGTGCAGGTTACTTTCACACAGAGCTCGTCAACACATCTTTCAGATTGGAGATAGTTCGCATGATCTTCACATTCTGTCACACGGTTTCAATGAATTCAGAATCTGTCATTACTTTTCTCAATGAGGTCAGAACAACAGTCCATGGCTGAGTGGAATTCAATCCAATTTCTGTTGGTATATATTAATATTCAAACGTGTAAAATATGTAACTTCACTCACTTGGGCGAGATTTGTTCAGTGATTCATTGAGCTTGTATCCATCAGAACACAGACATGATAGAGAATGATTCCCAACTTGACAGATTTCATTTTGCTTGCAGCTATGTTTGGAGCAGGTCAATGGGACACACGTTCTCTCGTGGCATATTTCTGAGTTAGAACAATCTGTATGTTCTTCACAAGTTGATTCTCCAAATCTTGAAACGATAGAAACAGGAGCAATTCCAATCGATTGACATTTGTTCTTAGGTCCATAGCGTTTGTATCCAGTTGAACACTCGCAAGAAGTAGAGTGGTTGGTCACTCTGCAGAATTCGTTCTCACCACAAGTGTGTGCAAAGCAAAGCAAAGGGGCACACAACTGGTTTCGACATTCTTCTGAGTCGTGACAACTTTCATGATTCGTGCATCCTGCATTGTAAAATAAGGTGAAAAAAAGTAAGTCATCACATGTCAAGGGTTAAAGAAATTAATGTGTGATTATTAATTCTTGTTCATTTCATTATTGTGCTGCAATTCATTATTGTCTTTCCTCTCTTAAATGTTTTAATTTACTTCGTTCGCCGTCATTAGTCACAAGGCTCTTCATGTAACCAGCAGAACGAGCGCATGTAGGAACACCATTCACGATTAGACATTTTTGGTCTACAGCACAATGGGCTTCACTGTTGCAAACTAAATTGGTAATTGAAAAAAAGTCTGTAAATCTGTTACAAAATTTCGTAGAATTTTCGTTCGTATATATGCTTAGTCTTATAGCTCTCCCGCCTTGGATAAGTCACTTACTCGGTCGACAAACCATCAGTTTTTCGGTTGGATCCGGTTCGTAACCAGCACCACATGTGCATGAAGCAGAGCGCCCAATAGTCCGACACATTTCTCCTATACCGCAATTCAGATCTTTGCATGGATCAAGACACTTGACATTGCGGCATAGCTCATTGTCCCGACAATCATCATCATTTAAGCAATCTGAAACAGATTTTTATTGAGAAATTTCAGAACAATATCAACATTGTTTTAACTAGTGAACAGATTCCATGCGTAGTTTAGTGAACTTATATTCGACTTGAAGGTAATTGCAAAGATTTATAGTCTTGCATAATGTTCATAAATTTTGCTTCATGAGTATTATCAAATCAACATCTCTGTCAATTTGGTGAAGCATAAGCAAATTCGACTTCATGAGATGCACAGGAAAAATTGGAATTTGGCAATGAAAAAAAAAGTTTTTATTCCTCCATGAACAGTTCCGTGTGCAGCCCATATTATCCATATCCAGAAATCATAATCAGAATCAACAAAGGGGATTGGTAACAGTTAAGAAATCACGCAAGAAATTGCAATCATCTTATTCCTTGTTGAATAATGGTGGGAAAATATTCCCGAAAATTTCATTGATTATAATCACAATATTCTCTTACTCACATCCGAAAAAAGTGTAGAATAAAAACGCAGTAATGATTAAAAAAAAAGTAAGACCAAAGAGGAAAATGAGCAACGTCCAAATACACCGCATTTTTCACACGACTATTTCGAACTGTTTCAAAAAAAAGCAATAAGAGGTGACAGAGGTACAATCTATGCCGGAAAATACATATCAACTGCTAACGACTGTTTGAATATGGCACCTCACTGATGTCATCAAAGATCTCAAGGTGAATTAACTGACGTCTAATGAAGAATAGGTAGACCATTCCAGGTAAATCACACCCTGAGATCGTGACAATTGGTTTAGGCTCTATCAATTTTCAGAAGAAGAAATGACTGAACTCCTCTAATCCATTCCCCTCCCATCTCCATCGAAGGAATATTGACAGAGCACGAACACTTCGAATAAAGCAAACTCTCGTGGGCCGAAACTTTTGGTTGCTCATCATGAATTATCGCGAACCGAACTCTTATAAAATTAATTATAAAGGTAAACATAATTAATTAGAATATAATTTGTCAACATCAATACCACATTCATCAGTAACAGTGATGGAACATTCTAAAAAAATCAATTTTGATAGTTCAAATTGACAAAAAAAAAGGGGATGCGTCATATAAATCAATTTTATTAGAAATAAAGTGAATATTTCTATTTTACACTCGAAAAATGTCCATTAGCTTATAGATTTTTGCCTTGAGGCATGTATCAAGGTGAACGAATTCGATTATTGTTCACGCCGCCACCTCCAATTTCTTCTAGATGCCATTAGTCTAGGTACGTATAATCATCGACAAAGAACTATAATGCATGATATATATTATCGTAATTGATGGTGCGTAGTTGATTTTTACCCAGTTCGTTTATCATTCCTATTTTTATCGTATATATTTCACAAGAATTTGGTGTAGGAATGGATCAGCTTTTAATCATTCGTATTAATAGATGTTGCTCAATGTTTTAGAGACGTTTGTTCACATACGTTGCAAGCATGAATGATGCGAATGCATGAAACAATCTTTCATTTTTATATATAGTAATTGCATCACGAATGATAATACGATAGAGCAATCATTTTTGATGAGAGTTTCAATTGTCACAATCTTTCATTGCCTGGTCTTTGATGAATTCACTGTCTTGAATCTAAATTCATATCAACATGTTTATTGTGTACTTCAGAAAATATCACGTGTTGATTTCTATTCTTTGTTGAACGTAAGTATCTTCCAATTCTTTCATTTTGGATAATTTGTACATTCGGTTGTACGTAATTGAAAATCGGTGAAACAAAAAACTACATTCCTTTTGACATTTAACCCTGTTCATAACTATCATTTATAATATATCTAGTGAAAATCCCAATTCCAATCCCAAATATTCTAGAGTTTCTTGATTTACGTGTTTTCCTCGCTGAATAGTTTTATTATTCATCAATCATATGAACCAAGCAACTTCAAATAACTCAATGAGTTGGTAATGAAGTAAAATATATGCAATTGAGCAGTCACAATAAATATAAATATAAATTCCTTTCCAAAGAGACGAATTCATAGTGAAATACTTCCAATCATTCACAATGGAATGTTGCACAGATATAAAAGTTGACGCATTTGAGTTCAAATGGACAATCAAAAAATTCAGTTTGCATATTGAATGTGCAAATGAGCGATATAATACATTCATTCTGAAATCATCTTCCTTCTCAGTTGGGAATGACTCTCAATGGCATCTGGAGTTGCATTTTTACGGCATCAAAGATGATTATAGTGGTTACATTGGAATGTTTACATCGTGTGAGAGTTGTAACGAATCATCTGAAATTTGGGCATCACAAAAAATATTATTGGTCACATCCAAAGAAGAGAAAGTAGAATCGAAGGAAATGTTTATGCAGCAATTCTCGCAAGCTTCACCTTCGAAAGGTTGGGATATATTCTACTCTAGAAAAAAATTATTAGAAAAAGCTGACAGTTACTTACCAAATGATGAATTGACCATCATTCTGCATATTGAAGTAATCCACAATATCTCCACGTCTGTTGTAATATGTCAATTGCCAGAAATTTTTAAGAATAATCTCTCCAATGATTTTGCAAAGCTCTTGACGAATGAAAAATTCTCCGATGTCACATTTATATTCAATGATGGAAAGATTAGAGCACATAAAAATGTTTTATCAGCACGTAGTCCTGTTTTCGCTGCAATGTTTGAACATGAAATGAAAGAGCAAAAGAATAATGAAGTAAATATTGTCGATATTAGTCGTGAAATGTTTGAAAAAATGTTGCAGTATATTTACACAAACAAAGTAGATGATCTTCATGATACAGCTTGGAATTTGTTTCCTGTAGCAGATCAATACCAGCTCGATGATCTCAAGAAGATGTGTGAATTAATCATCTGGAAAAACATAACTGTTAATAATGCGACAGAAAGCTTTATCTTGGCTGATTGTTATGATGCCAAATCATTATTGGAATGCATACGGAACTTCATAAGTCTTCGGATAGTTGATGTGATGAAAACTGAAGAATTCCAAACAATTTATGAAAAAGATCCAAAAACAGCAGCTATGCTTTTTCGAACTACCATGATGAGACCTGAATGTGATGAATATTGTGGTCCCGATACAGAATGAATATTCATTGTCACTCTTGTGGTCCTGCCATTTCCATCGTCCCATAAAACTATACTTCAAATGAAAATCTAATTTCACGGGATATTCCAATGATTCTCTAGCTTCTGTTATCCATGTAATTGATATAATCAAAACATTAAAGCGCCATTCACAATGAAAATGCCCTAGCGAACTGTGATATTGAAATCGCACATTGCGTTAAATGAAAATGCTGATGGCAATAATGAGTCAGTATAAATTGGTGAGACATCAAAACAATTCACAATTGCTTTTCAAATTTATATAATTGACATTTACTTATCAATTTCCTATTTTTATATATCGATTTAATATAATCTGTAAATTTTATCTTTGAATAGTCAACGTGCACGTGCAATAAAAAAAACGTTTTAATATTGGGTACAATAACGTGTATGATTCGAATGAAAAATAAAATAAGTGAAACATGATGTGTTATTCAGGGCAATTAGATTTATATTAAACATAATAATACAAATGTATGTGAGTTGTGCCACTCCAAACATCAACGTTTTTCGACTAATGAAATGATTTAGGGACACGAAGCAATTTCAGCTAAGCGTAGTCACGCATTATTTCGCGTTTCGAAATTCGACATGAAATGGAGAACAAGGCAAAGGTGCTGCCCTCTACTGCCCACTAGACCATCACGTCGATTCACGCACTGTACGCACCCGTTCAAATTGACCGTGGTCCGTGAGTAATATAATCTCGTTATTTTTGGTTTATACATTCCAGTTTATGAACATTTCTTGATAAATACAGTAGAACAAGCGTTCTGCTGATAAAATTTTTGTGCACGATTGTTCCCTCGTTCATGATTCATGGCTGAACAAGTTCTCCAAGCAGCACACAACGGTCGCCATGTTTTAACCAATCAAATCAAAATATCTTTATTTTCATTTATATTAGGCAAATTATAAAACTTGATAGAAGGGTAAATCTGATTCATTTATTTATTTATGATAAATATTCTTCACCCATCAGCTCGTCTAGAATAAAGTCTTTGATATTTTTCATCGTCGTTTAAATTGCACTAAAATAATTTGAATTTCTGGCAATGTTGCGTAGTACAGTGGCAAAACAAAAGAAATGCGTTCAGCGTTGCAGAAAAATTTACAGAACTCACTCAATTTTCACGCAATAGAAATTAAGTTTTCTAACCTAATTCATAACCTAATTTTTTCTCACACCGATAAATCGTTGGAAATTTGTATCTGAAGATTTAGGAGAGATATGAGGTGATCGCCTATGTTCTTTTAAGTGTAAGACTTCGATTAATATAAGCTGAGAATATTCAATCAATAAGCAATATCGCCACAAATTTTAATGATTCAGGTAATGAGAAATTTTGTAAAATGTTTTTCATAGTTTTTCGGTCATTTGGATAATATTATTAAAGTATAGAGTAGAAAAATGTGGGTGCGTTCATTATCTATGTAATCGTCAATACCCCTTATCTTGGAGCATAATGAACCTTTAATCAATGGAATCCATAATTGAATGTTCATTGTACAATATCGTTCATGTCATTTACTGTTTCATCATTTTTAATAGATTTGATGTTTGTACTCAACTCATACTTATTTTCAGTTATGATTATTACAGAATAAACTGAATGACAATCGTGTCTGTGTGCAGTTGAAATACTCATGTCATCGTGGCTATGGTGGGGAAACCGAGAATTTTGGATATGAAAATGAAGAACGCAGTACAGAACGATTTTCTCATCGGCTCAGCGTGTACTTGTGCGTCCTCTCATCTATTTAGTGATAGAAGAAAAAAAAGAACATTTCGCTAAACTGATTATCATCAATAACATCAACATTGTCTTCGCAGTGTAATGAAGTTGAGAAAAGTTGTATCGTTAAACACATGCATTTTTATAAGTGCTCTTCTGTTTGATGTTCTAACGGTAAGTTCTTTCATCATAATCCTATAAGTTATTTAAATTATGACACGTAATTGAATCATTTTCATGTATTTGGATCGTTTCCATTCATTTGGTGGCTTCGAGAAATTGAGGTGGAAAATGTTGCATGAAGTGCTGAAGATCTAGAAGATTGTGATCTTACAATGAATCGCGCAGGGTTCATTGAATATTTATTTATTATAGTACAAAGAAATTATAATAAAAATTCAGTTAGAAAGTTGTGCAAAACATTCCCATAGTATTTATAGAATATGATTACAACGACTATCACAGAAAGCATATGAGCATATTCATTTAAGTAATTAGTACACGATGAGTCATTAATGTATATCCTAATTACTTGTACATGACATACATTTTGATGTGGTAAAAATGGAATGTGTTCGAAATATGTTGAATACTCATCGAACTAATAATTAGAGAAATGTTATTGGAAACATCTGATAGTAAATTCGCAAAAATCAATATGCTTTGATTATTATGAGAATCAATTTCTATATTTATCAACTGGAATTTCATGGTTTTATATTGACATTGACAGGTTTCTAATGCTGATGGAGGGCATTGTGTATGGTATGGACAATGCAATACGAATGAATACAATCAGAAGCAGAATTGTCCATTCACTGGTCCGGGTAAAATATTGGATGATCCAGCAGGAGCGATAATACTTTACAATCTTTGTCCACATTTGTTCCAAAATGATGCAAACGAAACGAGAACATGCTGTGACACAATGCAACTCAAAACTCTCCGAAAAAATATTAAAACAGCTAGGAAATTCTTATCAAAATGTCCGAGTTGCTTTGATAATTTTAAAAGACACATTTGTGAATTTACGTGTAGTCCCGTTCAAAGTACGTTCATGAACGTCACAGAAATGAAACAAAATGAAAATTCAAGTGAGTATCTTTGCTGTTGTACTAATCCACCGAAACTTGCGAATATTTCAAAAGTATTTTCATGATTTATTCCGATTATTTTCACAGCATACATTACGAAGATTGATCTGTTTATTACGAAAGAATATATTGAAGGAATGTATAATTCGTGTAGAAAAGTACTATATCGAGCTACTAGTGATTTGGTAATGGATATGTTGTGCGGTAAATATAATGCAAGTGAATGTAACGCTTTAAGATGGTTGAATGCTATGGGCGATGCAGATAGGTCGCCGAAATATATTCCTTTTCAAATAACCTATAAAGAAAGCGAAGATAAGTTTGGTTCATTCACACCACTAAATTCGACAATTACACCATGTAATAAACCTCTTAATGTGAGTAGAAGACAAACTAACAAAATTCATTTTTCAGAATGCAATGAAAATAATAATTCATGATAACTAGTAATTATAACAGTTGTTGAGATTTAAGATTATGACTGCCTTGAGGTGGAAGTTTATCACTTTATCGATAACTCATATATTGAAGTAGAACAAACTCTTTGTTTAATTAATTTATTTATGAATTTTCAGGAAAAAATACCAGCGTGCAGCTGTGTTGATTGCGAAGAAAATTGTCCTGTTTTACCGCCTACGTTGCCTCCACCTGAACCGTTCACGTTATTTGGATTGGACGGAATTGCCATTGTGATGGCAATAGTATTTTTTAGTGGTTTAACATTATTTATATTGTCCGTCATATTTTGCGATTATCGGAAACGAACTGGTTAGTAAACATGTGTATCATAAATTTCAACGACATTATGGGATAGGACATGTGTATGTAGAATTGAATAATTGTCTGTAGCATATTGTTCTTCAATTTGTTCATGGCAACGGCGTACATTTGACGACATAAACTTTCGGGGTTGATATCAGCAACTGCACCCCCAAAAAATATGAATATCGAGAAGTCAACAGCGATTGAACGACTCGGTGCGAATATTGATGAACATTTACAGAAATTATTCTGCAAATTAGGCATCAGTAGGTATTCAGATCTCGATTAGACAAATCTCGCTCTCATTTCTTAACATATCAAACCGCTATTATTTTTTCTTTCAGCTTGTGCTGAACATTCATGGACAGTTTTAATATTCGCTAACATTTGTATTGCGATTTTGTGTGTTGGCATACCACAGATGAAATGGGAAGGCGATCAAATTAAAATGTGGGCATCACCAAATTCACGCGCAGTTATTGAACGAGAAATTTTCAACAGTCACTTTCAACCATTCACTAGGAAGGCACGGATAATCATATCAACGATTGGTCTGCCAGACATTGTATACGATACGCCAGACGGGCAACGAATATTTGGACCAGTGTTCAACGTCACATTCCTCAAGAAAGTTCGTGAACTTCAAGAAGAAATCAGAAGTATAACTACAAATAATAATATCACACTTTCTGATATTTGCTTTGCTCCCTTGAGAAATAATTTGACTGGACCATCAACTGTTGATCAATGTGCAATCATAAGTATCTGGAGTTATTTTGATAATATAAATTTCGTCGAAGATAATGGAACATATCTTGATGATTTCATGAAATGTACACACAGCCCCCTTTCTTGTATAACAAAATTCGGAAAACCTGTTGAACCAGCCATGGTTGTCGGTGGATATCTACCATTTAGCAAATCACCTCGGAATCCATCGTACGAGAAAGCAACAGCAATAATTCTCACAGTTTTGATAAATATCGATTACGATAAATCGAAACTAACGCCAGCAATGGAGTGGGAAGAAGAATTTATTTCATTCATGAAGAATTGGACATCACCTGAATTTTTACCACCATATATGGACGTTGCATTCGCATCTGAAAGATCGATTGAGGATGAATTGCATCGCGGATCAAAATCTGATGTACCAATGATAGCCGGCTCTTATATCGTGATGTTTGTATACACTGTCATTGCGCTAGGGCGAATGCGATCATCCACACAATTGCTAATCGATTCGGCAATCATTCTTGGCCTCGGTGGAATTTTTATCGTATTGGTGTCAATTGCATGTTCCATTGCAATATTCGCTGTTATCGAAATACCAGTTACAATAATTATTATTAAAGTTTTGCCATTTTTAGTGTTGGCCGTCGGGATTGATAATATTTTTATATTGGTGAAAACACATCAACAAGAAAGCAGACGACCTAGTGAAACTATACCGGATCATATTGGACGTACATTGGGACATGTTGGTCCCAGTATGCTACTGACAAGTGTCTCGGAGAGTTGTTGCTTTTTTCTTGGTGCATTATCTGATGTACCAGCAGTGAAAGCATTCGCTCTCTATGCCGGAACGGCATTGCTCATCGATTTCCTATTGCAAATCACATGTTTTGTTAGTTTATTATCATTGGACACGATGCGACAAACGCGCAGGAGATTTGACGTTTTTTGCTGCATACGTGGGTCGAACAACAATATTGATGAGGAGGCCAAAGGAATGTTGTATACAATATTTAAATACGTATATATGCCTCTGCTGTTGAAGAAATGGTTACGCACAAGTGTGATGGCTATCTTCTTTGGGTGGCTTTGTATGAGTATTGCAGTTGTACCACACATTGAAATTGGATTGAATCGAGAAATAATAGTGCCCGAAGACAGTTTTATGATGAAATATTATGTTGCACTGAAAGAATATTACTCAGTGGGCCCATCAGTCTACTTCGTAGTGACAACTGGATTGGATTATTCCGATACGAAAACGCAGAATTTGATTTGCAGTGGAATTCATTGCAATTTGGATTCTGTCACAACACAGATTTATATTGCCTCACTACAACCAAATGAGACTTACATTGCCAAACCACCGTCTTCATGGATTGATGATTATTTTGAATGGACAAGAATGGGATGTTGTAGATATTTCACGTCCAATAATTCTTTCTGTCCACATAATCAGCACGACGGTTGTGAAAAATGTAAAATGAATCAAATTCCGAATTATCGACCTAACGATATGGACTTTAGAAGATATATCTCATTCTTTTTTAATGACAATCCGAGTCAGAGGTGTGTTAAATCTGGCCATGCAACTTCCATGCAAAGTGTAGATTATAAAACGGATTCAAATAATGAGCTCTCTACTATTGTCGCATCGAATTTTAAGGCCTATCATACACTATTGAAAAGTACAGATGAATATTGCAAAGCCATGGAAGCAGCAAGGAAAATATCGGCCAATATAACAACAATGTTGAGACAGAATCTAAATACAACAGTTGAGGTGTTTCCATACAGCGTTTTTTATGTATTTTATGAACAGTTTTTAACTATGTGGTCCGATACATTGAGGTGCATTGGGATTTCACTTTCGGCTATTTTTGTCGTTACATTTCTTCTGATGGGTCTCGATATTTCATCATCTCTAATCATTATCGTAACGATAACGATGATATTGGTGAATCTTGGTGGTCTTATGTATTGGTGGGATATTACGCTTAATGCTTTGTCACTTGTCAATCTTCTCATGGTGAGAACTCATCCAATGAACAATGAGAAAAAACATTTATATCAAAATTATTACGATGCCCATTCATAACTATTCATATCTTTACAGGCTATTGGTATATCAGTAGAATTCTGTAGTCATTTGGTACATTCATTTACAACGTCAGTAAAAGAAACAAGAGTTGAAAGAGTTGAAGATGCTCTTATCGATATGGGAAATTCTATATTTAGCGGTATAACACTTACTAAATTTGTTGCTACAATCGTTTTGGTATTTGCCAAAAGTCAGATTTTTCAAGTAAGTTCTTCCTAATTTTATTTTATTCACTCAATCATACGTTATATTTGAGATGAGCATGATACAAGTTCTATATATGATTTTAAAAAGTTTTGTTTCTTATCATTGCCCCAGATTTTCTACTTCAGAATGTATTTGGGAGTAGTACTCATTGGTGCAGCTCACGGCTTGATTTTTCTACCAGTTTTACTCAGCTACATAGGTGAGATGTTTCATTCATTATATTAATTGGTAATTGGCTCTCAACAGTCATATTCGAGAAAATTCGTTGGGATAAATTCCACTAAAATACTAATGGTGATTGTAGGACCACCAATGAATAGAGTGAAGCTGGCGGAACACAAAAAAGCTGTAGAATGGAAATTTGGAAACCTCCCAAGGAAACGTTGGAATGTCGTGCACAGGACCAGTTCACCTAGTGCACCCACAAGTAATCATCGTGGAACGACACGACTTTAATGTAGGAGTTCGTAGTTCTCCCATATTTTTTATCCTGTTTTCTCATGAATATATTCCACCGTAGTGATGAGATTTATTAATTGGGAATAAGCTTATGATTGTCGAATTTTATTCCAGTTCTTTTCAGATCGGTGAATTAAATACTTTTGTGAAGGCGAGACGATGCGCAACCGCACTCCGAACCGCATATCACTAATAACACAACAATGCCTTCATTCATCTCAAGAAAAATGTTCCCAACCGCGCTAATACTCGCTATATCATTATTATTAGACTGATTGTATGAAAGTTGACGATGAAAGACAGTACAAAGGAGTATTACATGTAGACAAGAAGATTCAGCGCAATTCATTCCAACAAATTCAAAATTCTACCGTATAAATGGTGCGTCGCTATTGCCCAGAGTTGCATTTAACATAACGCACTGGAATCTGGTAAAAATTCATCTTATATAATGATGATAATAAGTAGAATTGCATCAACTGTGATATGATTCAATCACGAATGCATTTGTAATCATGAATAAATAATTTATTGAACCTAGAAATTTATTTCGATTAATTAATATTCGTTCATATCATTCGAATTTGAATTGAAAATTGAGTCCTATCTTATTGTGAAATGATGATAATTCCAATTCGCTCTCTGAATGTACCAAAATTGTTAGAGAAATTTTTTAAACCAAAGAGCATTTCGAACGTGGCATGTGCCTGTAGACAAGTCATCAAGCGTAAATTCAGTCTTGCTATCCAAATTCTAGAACATATATCTATTCATTATAATCTATTATAATATTGTTCAAATGTATAATTATCTCTACCTCCACAAGAATTTTGTAGATATCATTCGGTCGAGCAGTGCCTGATAGTAGAAACCAATCAAATCGAGGAATGCCTTCTTCCACCGAATTGTTTTCGATGATACCTCATTTACTGAGTGTAATTAGCTTGATGATTCATTCCCAATCACAGGCATCTCTGAAAATAATGTGCTAACCAAATGTCGATGTGAAATTCCCCACTCGTTCCATTTCTAGTTGTGGTGGGGAGCCCACAGAAGTAAAAATTAAAATAGGAACGCAGTACAATAATTTTTTCATCGCCAGTCTTGCATTTGTATATCAATATATCGTTTCAACAGAGGCAAAAGGAACAGTGAACAAAATGGCCTCGTTGAGCATGTGTCTCTACATGAGTACACTGTTATTAATTTCATTTGCGGTGAGTTTTTTCAATAATTATTTAGTATTGATTCAATGAAATAATTATTGTTCATCCAAGGTAAACCTATTATCGATCTTTTAATAATTCATTTTTACTTGCTGTAGTGAAAATAGATATGAATTGTCTTCACTTTCGCATAAAAATATTCTACGTGCCCCTCATAACTTGTGCTTCCAATATCAAATCATATTTAGAAAAGACGATTGATAATGAACACGATAAAATAAAATAGATAATCTATCGAAGTGACGATATTACTGATTAGAAGCCCCCAAATTGTCCGCTCACTCCAAATAATTCAATAAATTTTTTTATATTCACATGAAAAAGGTCATTAAAAGTATGTCAATTATACATTCTTTAATATTTATTCATTGTCTATTCGGCCAATGTACATTAATAAATAACAGTAGGGATGAGAATGAAAATTATTCCTTCTCATTGATGATAATAAATATATTTTTTCATGATCTTACATTTCATTCTTTATATTATCACTTTGTGGTTTGTTTTTTCATAGATTCATTCGATGTAAGAGATCGATATCTACATTAGAGTGATATACTTTAATAACAACTGCATGACTCACGTTTTTTTTCTGATAAGTGAGGCATGTGGGTGTCGCATTAGATCCATCACCTTAATATGATTGTGGTGAAGGAACTAGGATAATATTCCAAATAGGTTCAATCTAGGATGAAGATATCATCACGTACTTTTAGCTTTGTGTCGACCAATTAACAAATTATGATTTGTCGTTCATATTCACAGGTTGTCAATGCTGATGAGGGGCATTGCATATGGTATGGACAATGTAATAGAAATGGCAATGGACAATCTCAAAATTGTTTTTACAATGGTCCAGCCAGAAAGATGGATGATCCTGAAGGGCTGAAATTACTCTCCGAATACTGTCCATATATTCAAAGTGATGGTGACGAAATCAAAACATGCTGTGATATAAAGCAACTTCAATATATTCAAAGTAGCCTGGGAATTCCTTCAGGAATATTGCGAACATGTCCTAGTTGCTATGATAATTTTAAAAAACATATTTGCGAAATGACGTGTAGTCCCACTCAAAGTAAATTCATGAAAGTGGTTAGAACAGATAAGAATGGAAATTTAAGTGAGTGTCTTTAGTGTTATATAAATGTGATAAGCATCCAAAATATGTGATGATTGTTTATGATTGTGCGTTGAATATTCTGTTTTATTTCACAGCATACATTCTTGAGGTTGATTTATTCGTTGCCAAAGAATATATTGGCGGGATTTATAATTCGTGTAGAAATGTAGCTGTTCCAAGTAGCGCTAAATTGGCGCTTGATATATTGTGTGGAATGAGCGCGCTCGAATGTTCAGCTAAATCGTGGTTTGATTTTATGGGCAATGCAACACTTATGCCAGATTTTATTCCGTTTCAAATTACGTATAAAGAAATTGAAGATGAATTTGGGGCATTCAAACCACTTAATATATCAATCACACCGTGTGATAAACCCATCAATGTGAGTGACTGAAGAATCATGATCAATTCATCTTCAACATGTTCCACGTAGATTCATCGATTTATAATTTTCTAGTCGAATGCATCGGCATGCAGTTGTATTGACTGCAGAGAGAGTTGTCCAGCTCCACCGCCTGTAACACCACCAGCTCCACCGTTTTTAATATTTGGATATGATGGAATTGCCGTTGTGATGACAATAATATTTATTTCCGGTTCAACGTTGATTATGATATCGGTTATGTGTTGCAGTAATCAGAAACGTTTCGGTGAGTAAATTTCGTTATTGTTAGATTTATAATTTAACATTTAGAACTAACGGTTGTATGCAAAGAGAAATTGGACGATATTAATGTTATAGTTCTTATATTTGTTCATTGCAACGGCAAACATTTAAAAGTATAATTTTTCAGGTGTTATGTCAACAGATTCTTCACCAATGCAAATAAATAGAGAGGAATCAACAATAATTGAGCGACTCGGTGCAAACAGTGATGAATTTTTACAAAAGCTTTTTTGTAAATGGGGAACTAGTGAGTATTCATATTTCGCCAAAACCCTAAAAAACTTGCTGCTCCTATTAGATGATATAACCATTGATCTTCATTTCAGTTTGTGCTGAGCATCCTTGGACTGTTTTAATTATCACAACCATTTGTATTTGCATTGCTTGCATTGGGATTCCATTTTCGTATGTCACAACGGATCCGATTCAACTATGGGCATCACCAAATTCACGCGCACGTGTCGAACGTGACTACTTCGATAGCCACTTCGAACCATTCTACAGAAATGAACAAATAATAATATCGTCAGTTGGTCTGCCAAACATTGTACGAAATGTATTAGGCAAGGAACGAATATTTGGGCCAGTGTTCAACTCATCGTTCCTCAACAAAGTTCGCGAGCTTGAGGACGGAATCAAAAATATAACTACGGATAATAATTATACACTTGCTGATATTTGCTTCGCTCCAAAGAGAAATGAATTCACTGGGCCTCCAACAATTGGTCAATGCGCGATTATGAGCATTTCTGGCTATTATTATGAAGAAGATTCAAGCGTTACAGATGAAGAATATCTTGATCGTTTCTTGAAGTGTGCACGCTCCCCCTTTACCTGTCTGGGGGAATTCGGTGGACCTATTGATCCAGCTATAATTCTAGGTGGATTCCCCTCGTCGAATGAATCACTTCAGGATCCACAGTACGAGAAAGCAACAGCAATGATTATCACAATATTGGTGAATAACCATTACGATAAATCGAAACTAAAGCCAGCAATGGAATGGGAAGAAAAATTCGTTGCGTTCATGAAGAATTGGACATCACCTGAATATTTACCATCATATATGAACGTTGCATTCACATCGGAAAGATCGATTGAAGATGAATTGCATCGCGGATCACAATCAGATATATTAACAATCATCGTGTCTTATTTGATAATGTTTATCTACATTACCATTTCATTGGGTCGAATGAGATCATTCAAAGAGTTACTGATTGATTCAAAAATGACACTTGGCCTCAGC
Source organism: Meteorus cinctellus (assembly GCA_030523045.1). Taxonomy (NCBI): domain Eukaryota; kingdom Metazoa; phylum Arthropoda; class Insecta; order Hymenoptera; family Braconidae; genus Meteorus; species Meteorus cinctellus. Next base: position 16,604 of record JAPYZF010000432.1, read on the forward strand.
GGTGTCCTGATCGTAGTAGCGTCGGTTGCATCTTCTGTAGGAATATTTGCTGCGATCGGTGTACCTGCAACTTTAATCATTTTTGAAGTGATACCATTTTTAGTTTTGGCTGTGGGGGTGGACAATATTTTTATATTGGTGAAAACACATCAGCGAGAACGCAGACGAGCGAATGAAACTATTCCGGAACATATTGGTCGTACGTTGGGCCAGGTTGGTCCCAGTATGCTATTGACAAGTGTCTCCGAGAGTTGTTGCTTTTTCCTTGGTGGATTGTCTGATATGCCAGCTGTAAGAGCATTCGCTCTCTATGCGGGAATGGCATTACTCATCGATTTCGTATTGCAAATTACAAGTTTTGTGAGTTTATTGGCGTTGGACACGATGCGGCAAACAGGAAACAGATACGATATTTGTTGTTGGATTACCGGAGCGAAAACAAATAGCGACGAAGCTGATGAAGGAGTTCTACATAATTTATTCAAATTCGTATATGTTCCACTACTATTGAAGAAATGGGTACGCGCAAGTGTAATGGCTATTTTCTTCGCTTGGCTCTGTCTAAGTATAGCCGTTGTGCCACACATTGAAATTGGATTGGATCAAGAATTATCAATGCCAGAAGACAGTTTTGTATTGAAATACTTTGTATCATTGAAAGAATATTTATCTGTGGGCCCACCAGTCTACTTCGTAGTGACAACTGGATTGGATTATTCCGATACGGAAACGCAGAATTCGATTTGCAGTGGAATTCGTTGCAATTTGGATTCTGTTACAACACAAATTTATATTGCCTCACTACAACCAAATGAGACTTACATTGCCAAACCACCGTCTTCATGGATTGATGATTATTTTGAATGGACAGGAATGGGATGTTGTAGATATTTCACGTCCAATAATTCTTTCTGTCCACATGATAATTATTCAGATGATTCTGAAGAATGTCAGATAACTCGCACTACAAACAATCGTCCCACTGTTAATGACTTTAAGAAATATGTTCCATTTTTTTTGAACGATCCTCCGGATGCAGATTGTGTAAAATCTGGTCTTGCAGCCTATAGACATGCTGTGGACTATAGAACGGATCCAAATAATGGGCTTTCTACTGTTGGTGCATCGCAATTTATGGCTTATCATTCAGTGTTGAAAAGTTCTGCTGATTATTACGAATCTATGAGAGCAGCAAGAAAAATATCGGCCAATATAACAACAATGTTGAGACAGAATCTAAATACAACAGTTGAGGTGTTTCCATACAGCGTTTTTTATGTATTTTATGAACAGTATTTAACTATGTGGTCAGATACATTGAGGTGTATTGGTATTTCACTTGTGGCTATTTTTGTCGTTACATTCTTCTTGATGGGTCTCGATATTTTATCATCTCTTATCATCATCATAACGATAACGATGATATTGGTGAATCTTGGTGGTCTTATGTATTGGTGGGATATTACACTCAATGCTGTGTCTCTTGTCAATCTTGTCATGGTGAGAACTCATCCAATGAACAATGAGAAAAAACATTTATATCCAAATTATTACGATGTCCATTCATAACTATTCATATCTTCACAGGCTGTTGGTATATCCGTAGAATTCTGTAGTCATTTGGTACATTCATTTGCAATGTCAGTGAAAGAAACAAGAATCAACAGAGTAGAAGATGCTGTTGTTAATAAAGGAAGTTCTATATTCAGCGGTATAACGCTCACTAAATTTGGTGGTATAATTGTTTTGGCATTCGCCAAAAGTCAGATTTTTCAAGTGAGTTCTTTACTATTTTGTTTTTTCGTTCAATCATAGATTATGTGTTAGGTGAGCGTGATACAGATTTTGTATGGTTCTTCGAAATTTTATTCCTTTTCATTGTTTCAGGTGTTTTACTTTAGAATGTATTTGGGAATAGTACTCATTGGTGCAGCTCATGGTTTGATTTTCCTACCAGTTTTACTCAGTTATATAGGTATTATTCATTGTTGATAATAATCAGCATCAGAACACCATCTCATATTGTCTCCTTTTAGTCTGAAATATTATTTAATATGATATCTCCATGTTCTTGAACAATTATTATTCATTAAATTTATTAGTTCATAACTAAGGGACTGATTATAATTTCAGGATCACCTATGAACAGGAGGAAGCTGGCGAATCTCGAAAAAGCTTTGGAAAATAATCGTGAAAATGTTCCAGGGGGTTCAAACCATCCGCCAAACAAAATATAACTTCATTCTCCTTATCATGAACCATTAATTTGTTTTTTGTTATATTTATAAACTTTTACATGAAGGTGGTAAAATTTATCTCAAAATGATCAAGACAATGTTTCGTATGTGTTTATTTGATATTTTTATAATTCAATATTCATAACAAATTTCGTACGCACTCTATTGATAATTATAAAATTGTAAAGTCTTTCACATGAAGATGTAAAAATTTGTGATTCTCAAAGATCAGATAGAATTTCGATAATTCTATTATGAATTTGGCGGGCAAATTCTAAAATATAATTGGCTGTCCATGTGAATAATAAACCAATAAGAATGAAGCTGATTATTTGTTAGTGCAACATTTTCCCTTGGATCTTACAAACGACGCCAATTGATTGGCTGCTATCAGTCGATACATGAAAATGATCAATTGCTGGTCAATTTTGTGACAATGACGGTTGAATTTGAATATTATCACCTTGAAAAACTTTCTCCCACCTGATACCTCAAAGCCGTGCGAACATAAAAACATTCATTAATTGCACAATCGCATCGAACTTGAGGTTATGTAGTATCAAATTGAATAAATCATTGATTGATTAGCAACATGAAAAATATGTTTTGATGGCATTTATAGGAATGAAAAAACGCAAATGAGAAGATTATTAAATGCAATTATTTGGCTTCCATTCCAGAGCTGTTCATGCAACGCGTAGGAGATCTGCGCAGACGAGTTGCAAAAAAAACATTGGGGATCTTTGTTTAGAGCAATGTTTATCGGTTGTATTGTTTTATAAGAGCGCATATTTCGTCCACATTGATAAAAAAAAAATACGTTACAATTTTCACTACATCCATTAATAGCAAAAGATGATACATAAATAACCATAAAGAAGTAAAAATTATTATTTACACAATTCTGATTTAATTATTATCAGAGAATTAATTATTTGATGAAAAATCTATTCTGTAACTTCATTTACTCAATTTATTTGTTTGTCTATTCTTCTGTGAAGTCTAATTCCAAATAACAAATTTTATTGCTGTAGCAAAATACGGAGAATTTATTCGCTCAATCATTTCTACGAAATTTTCTACTTCTTTGTTTACTTCAATCGATGTGTCTGATCGTGAGTAGTGCACTTCTCTTGCTTCAGGTTTCTCATTGGTTACCGCATTCTCACCAAAAATTTGGGGGTTTCTTCGAATTGAACGAAAAGAGCGGGGTTGACTTCGTCTTTGTTGCTGAAATTTAATCTTCACTTTCAGTTCAACTTGTTCTTCATTCACATCGTGATCGCGCTGCAGGTAAGTTTTCTTTCATCGTATTACTGAAACAAAAAAAAGAAAAATAATAATTTAATATAATTAATTGCACAGGAAAAAATATGGAAGAGACAAAAACAGAATCCGGAATAAATTCGGGTGAATCCGATGGTCAATGTCGTATAACTGTTCGATTACTTGATTTAATGCAAAGAACTCATTACGAATTGATTCAAGAGAATGGCCAAAGACGATTAACAGCACCCGAACTTACTGTTGAATATCGTGAGCGAATTAAAGGCGCTGAAGTATTTTTAGGACGTCTTCCTCGTGATTGTTATGAGGACGAATTGATGCCGGTGTTGGAAAAAATTGGTAGACTTTTAGAGCTTCGTTTAATGCTTGATTTTTCTGGCTCAACTCGGGGCTATGCATTTGCATTATTTGAGAATACAAAAACTGCACGACGCGCTTGCCAATATCTTGATGGGTATCAATTGCGTCCCGGCCACAGAATTGGAGTTGTTAAGTCTATTGATAATTGTCGACTGTTCTTTGGTGGTGTACCAAAAGACAAAACCAAAGCTGATTTTGCTGAAGAATTAGGAAAAATGTTGGAGGGAATATCAGATATTTATCTTTATCCAAATGCACATGACCGCACGCAAAATCGCGGTTTTATTTTCGTTGAATTTAAGGATCATAGATCGGCAGCTATGGCACGACGTAAACTTATTCCTGGACGTGTTATACTTTGGGATCATGAAATTGCGGTAGATTGGGCTGATCCAGAACCTGGAGATCCTGTTGATGAAGAAGTCATGGAAACAGTAAGAAATATCAGTTTTATTCTTTGATATATATTTTTTTAGCGTTTTAATTCATTGAAAAACTGTGTCAGATGTTTTTGATCTTTCATTGTTATTTTCTTTGTGCATTTTGTTTGTCAGGTGACTGCATTGTTTGTAAGAAATTTGCCAAATGAAATGCCGCATCAGAAAGTACGCGAAATAATTCAGAAAGGAACTGGAATTCCTATACTGAAGCTGAAGAAAATTAATCATTTTGCTTTTGTTCATTATGAGACACGAGAGTTAGCACAGCAGGTTCTTAATGTGATGAGTGGTGAGTTATGAAAGAAATAATTAAGAAATAGAAAAAATACAAAATTGAAATGATTAACAAATGTAAATAAATTGTAGCACCCAATGGCATAGCTGAACAAAATGAATGGGAGATTCGTTGGGCAAAACCGATAGGATCGGCGAAAATAATTGAAAGACAACGTTCAATAAATGAAGCAATTGCAAATAATTTTGTGGACCCATCGGATTCACAATCACAGCAAAATCATCACAGCAGTCAATACAATGGTGGAATGAGACGATCATCAATGAAAAAAAAATCTAAACGCCATGAATTATCGAACGCAGGAATAAATTTCTCAACTACTACGACGCCGGCGATAGCAAATAATTCATGTAATAATCAACAAGAGTCTCTTCGTCCTGTTGTAAATAGTTCACATACAACTATGGACTATCAAAAAATTCTGCAGGATTTTGTCAGCCAAATATTGGGAGCGCATTGCCAATTTTTGTGCATGCAAGTTTATGCGCCAGCTGGATTCATTTGTAAAGTCAGTAATTTATCACAAAGTTCTTGTTAGTAGTCATTTTTGTTTTGAATATTCATTCACAATTTGGGTTATAGATTTCGATTTTACGTGAAGAACAAGTTCTTCATGAATTCCAAGGGAATATTCATCCCAGTCAGATGCTCGCAGTGAATATGACATCAATTGATGTCTATCGTCGACTCACTGGTAACTATATCAATGGCGGAATGTATTCTGATTCAGTTTGTCCCGCAATCACTCATTCAACGGGCATACTTGAAACCTGCCATTGATGACAAAACTCTCTTTACACTATTTTAATATATATTTATACTATGTTTTTTACGCATATTTCATACGTTTGCTTATCCAGTTGTGGTATCATTGTCACCAATGACTGTGCACTCATTTCTTTTATATCCTTTTTTCACTCTCATTTATTTTTGTCCAAGCTCTCATTTGAATTTTATTATTCGAAATGTATTTTAATATCTCTTATTTATTGACTGGAGACTTCCTGCAATTCTAATGATATAAAATTCAAAATTATTGAATGTTCCAACAGCATTGTCATTTCATGTTTCGTTAAATCATTGTTTATGTGAACAAAAACATGAAACATTCATATTCGCATGTAAAGAATCATTGTAATACTTCATAAATCATCATAAGCGTAGCAGTGAAGAATATAATTACAAAAATATGGAGTTTCTATCTTAATAATTCAGAACTGCATTGAATTGTTCATCATTTGTAAATCAATTGCAATCAGCATGTCGTAGATGTAATAAAATTAATCTGCAGTTTAAGTGTGAAAGAATTATTTATTCTTTTGTATTTTCACATAACTGTTTTCAAAAAACTTCTGTTTTTTTTATAAACTGTTGTCTAAAAGTCGAGAGAGTGGGCTCTTACTCTTATTTAATTTTTATCCAATGAAATTTAGATGGAATGCAACATTTGAGGATTTTCATAGGTAAACAATTAGTATTCAGATCTCAAAATTTTAATGTATTGTCGATTTATTTATTGCTTCATCTATTTTCTTTTTTGTAGGTAAATACAGAACACAATTACGATACTCCCACATGTACATTTATATGTAGGCGATTATAGAAGACAAATTTCTATTGTACAGGCGAAGATCAGAATGGAAATGAATTGAACATTGGAATTTGTTGTGATAAGGGTGATGAAATTTGATAAAGCTAATTGTACTGACAAACATTTTTCATAATGAACAGTAAGATGATATTACAATTTAGCTTTTTCTATTTTTAATTGTGAAATATTACACATTTGAATTATTATTAACAATATATATAATTTCATTTTCACACTTGTTTTCTCATGAATGCTCACCCAATCAACTTCTTGTTGATGCTCCATAATTCAATACTGACATAAATTTAATGTCGCATCATTTCAGATGATACAATGGAAAACAATTGATCAAGCTCCGGCCCAAATTACCACTAACAAATAATATCAAAATTTAATATATAGTTGAAGATTAACACAGGTATGGATAATTTAGATTTATACTTACTCGCGTCTCGTATGCACAGCGGCGAAAGTGATCTCCATCCGGAGTATGAAAATCACGACATACCTCGCCCTGCTTGCACTCACTGTTTGACAGACAGGCTTGAGAAATTAATGAATAATAAATTTTAATGTTATTAGTTTGATTGTCAATACTTAAGAACAAATGAATTCGTATACTGATGAATTTGACTCACAGTTGCATGCCTGTAACAGAAAAATTAGAAACAGATTAGTAACACAAATCAATTATTTGTAATTAATTGTTGTTAACTATTCTTTTTTAAAGTATACTCACGTCAGTTGTCATTGGAAATGATACGAGAATAAGGCAGACTATGTTTAAAATTAACATTAATATTGTATCGATCTTCATTTTGTAGTTATGAATGAGTAAATTAATTATATACGTTGTGAAGATGTGTGGTTAATTCTCTAAATTAATTGGAGATGAACTGAGTATGGAAATGTCTTATGAAGCTTTATATACAGCATGAACAATTGTTATCTTCGATTATAGATTGGTCAATGTGCAGTAATCATCTCGCATTCATAAAGACATGATAAGAAGAATATTCTGTATGTGGAAATAGTGAAGATAGTTAATGAATAAGTGATTTTGAAAGTGTTGAGAAAAAAGAAATCGGGTTGGATGATTCAAATAGGAAAAATTAAAATTATTCTTCTATTCAATTCAAATTTTATACATATTTTTAATATTAAAGAATTTTAGTGATAATCAAATATGAAAGAGTTTCAAATAAGTTTTGGTACTTTCTGTCATAGCAAGTTCTTGTCGTTCTCTGATGAATAAGACGATCTCCAAACTTTATTCATCAATTTGATTTCATGATGATATCATAGCAGTTCTTCCAGTCCGCTCATCCTGCAGGTACATTTTTCAAATAACAAACGATATTAATAACAAAATAAATTTCATTTCGACTACGCTGTTGTATAGGAATTCACGATAAGTTCTCAATGATACTTACATGTGTTCGACATTTGCCATAGATACTACCTTTGGCTACATCATTTATAACACATATTTTGTCAGGCCGGCATGCCCAATCCGAATAACATAAGTCTGATTGAGAAACAGAAGAAATATTTACTCCAAATTGATTGAACATTCAATCAATAATTTTAATGAAATGTTGCCGAAATGTTTGTCTTATTTAAAAATTATATTAAAAATAAAGGAATCGACATTTTTTTCTTTATTCCAAGATGAGAAGTTGATAATATAAATAAATAAATTTATGTTACAGATCAGTTTCACTCACTTTTTGGCTTACAGGCCTAAAATATGGAATTCAAAACTTGAATATAACATTTGTTAGCTTCAATTTATAAATTCACGATGATTGGTAAGTCTATTGTGTACTCACTTGAGTTGTACAGGATAATACAAGGAATAGACAAAATGCATTTGCAAGTAATAACGTTATCCTGTTGACTCTCATCGTGTATTTCTTGGCAAAGAAAATAAACTAAATATACTATAAACAATTAAGGCATAAAGACGTGACTTTGCCTGAGGATCGTCGCCAAAAAGACGGCTCTTTATATACGCTATTATCAATCAAATTGGATCATCGCCTGCGGGTATTCAATTTATTATGTGCGTGTCCCATATTACGCATTGGACGATAAAGTACATAAAATCCAAATGTTTTCTACTTGTTCCACTTCGTGCGATAATGTCCGCTCTGATCACCATCAGTGATAAAATAAAATGGATATTTTGTGCATAACCAAATATTAACATCTTTATTTAACATGGAATTACATCAATTGTTGAAAATAATGTAAGGAATATTCAGAATATTTCAAGATGTATCCTCGTTATTTATGTACATTATTATTAATTTCATATTTTTTATCTTCTCAGCACTGATCGGGCAATCAACTTTCTACTGGACCATAATTAACTGCAGGCGCTGTGGACAAATGATAACGAATATTGATTTGGGTTTTTTGTTCTTTTCGTGAAAGCAGATAGAAGGAATTTTTCGTTTGCTTACATCTTGGCGAGCATATTCCCCATCCAAATGAAACACCATACCGACCTTTTGCTACAAGACATTCTTCGCCAGGTTTGCATGATCCATCGTTAAAACAGCCTGAAACGTGAAGAAAAAATGTTAATTTCTTAACTTGTAACCTTTGAATTTTGTTCGTCAATTCGTCGCTAAAATCTGTTTGCTGTTCATACCTAAAATATGAATAATTTACTAATAATAATATTCTGACGTAAATGAAATTCTTCATATAAATTCATTTATTATTGTCGGCTGATTAAATTACTATGCAAGATTTTTTAACAACGTTTTTGAGTCTTCAATAGCAGTTAGCTACTTGTCTTTGATATCAATATAAGTTTATAACATCAACCAGTAATTATTTACTTATTAAAAATTAAATTGCTATTGATAAAGTGTACTGACATTTTTCGGCTTCACAATATTACTTTGCGTTGTTATACAATCAAACTAATAATATCAATGCCATATTTCCACTTATAAAGATTGTGTGGGAAAAATAAAGCGTAATAAAAAATTCTACTCACTCTTGGGCCACGCCATTGTCTATAACAAAAAGTTAACAAGCTATGAATATAATATTTACTGAGTACAGATAATAAGCGATCGTATAAAAATAGATTTGATGCTATTTCGATAATTTCAACAATGATGTGCATTGATAAATTAATATATTCTTTTCAGACTTACATTTGTTGGCGAGAATACAACCAGAAGACAAATCACATTCAGCACTAACAACAATATACTGTTGATCTTCATCCTGACTTTCCTGATGAGTAAATAATAAAATTTATTTCAAGTCCACCGACTGTGATATTGTCGCTTTATATACAGCGAAAACTCCAATCAATGAGACAAGAATTCTTATCTGCAGGCCATAATTAAATTTTGTACTACAGTATAAAGCATGTAAAAGGAGACAGAGTACCAGTCATTTCTCTTTCTGTCGCAAGAATCATTATGGCTGATTATTATTTCGAAACTTTAATAAACTAATTGATAGGCTATTTTATATTGGAAAGTGCTCATGGCAACGAAAAAATATTGAAAATATCAGAGGAAAAACTAATAGAGGATGATATGATAAGTTAAAAGAATGTGTAAAGATTTACGAGATAATTATTTATTACTATTTTTTTTATCGAAATTACACTGTGTGTGTACTTGAGCTTGTGAAAATAATCTCGATAAAGTAGTTTGGTAAATCATTCCAGAATTTATTAATATCATTGAGTAAAGTATATTCACTACGAATTGAAATTATAATCAATGTGATAATGAAGAAATTTCTTTATTAGTTGAATGAAAGACTTCCATTTGATCTATCATATCTACAGCCGCTGGTCATCAAATTTTATTTATTGACTTCATATGAACGCTCACTTACCAGCACTTCTAAACAACAAATGATATTAGATTAGATAAAGAATTTTATAACACAGTCAAATTATAAAAATGAAGAATAGGTTATCCGAAGTACTTACAGCTTTTGGCAATTACCATACGGAATACCTTGGGCTCCTGATACTATTACACATTTTTCGTCATGTTTGCACGACTTGTTTGAAACACAATCTTTAAATTGAAAAAAACAAAAGAAATAATTATTTTTAATCACTTGAACATTTTATGAATAACTTTGATAACTCATCCAAAAATTATATTTAAACTTGAAAGAATCTGTTCCTGTTTCAAGAATGGAAATCAATAAGATAAAGAAACAAATTTGTGTTGCAGATAAACTTCACTTACATTCTCCAGAACTGGCCTGGAACGTGAAATTATAATTATGTAAATAACATCCGTTACAAATAAGAGCATTTTATAATGATCTGTTACTTTCTTTGTAGATACTCACATGAATTGTTGTTGAGAATAATACGAAAAAGATACAAAGTGTATTCACAAGAAAACTCAATATTCCATCGATCTTCATCGTGATTTTTTCTTTGTTACAAAGAATGAATGTAATACGAAGAAATTCAAGTATCAAACTGAAGATTTTTCACAAAGATATATTGCGTCTGGCCAATGTCTCCATTTATATAAGAGAATCTCGGCATCAATTATACAAAATTATTGCCTATGGATAATTATTACATTATTTTTGTGCTAAATATCTCATAATCTGTAAATATTTAAGTAGGAATGCGAACGCATTTGCCTCATTGAGGTTTGTGTACTAATTGTTGTACCAATTTTTAAGAATGATAAGATAACAATTTGCAGTAAATTGTTTATTCCCATTCAGAATTTATTTTGTGGAAATGAAATTTATGAACCCCCAAAGTTATGAGGTTAATTGACAAACTTCTATTCTATATTTTTGCTTTATAAATTTGGCACATTGAAATAAACATTTATTATTTTAAAATAGATTCATGGCTCGAGAGGACTCGTGGAAATTTATGTGCAGTTCTTTGCCAGCAGTGTCACTATTGATGATGTCATAAATTCTAATATTGGCTGAACGTCATGATTATCATCATTTGATATAACAATGGAAAGAAGCTCATGGATAAATGAGAAAAAAAAACTGATACACTTACAGCAAATGATCTAAATTAATCCAGATTTTTAATTTCCTCGTGAAGGCGATTTGTATTTTTATTGTATTATTTTGAACAGCAATTGGAGTAAGTGGATACATCGAATGTATTTATTTACTATTGTAAATTTATTGTTCATAGTTTATAGATATTATTCACATGGTTTTATCTCACTGTTTCAGGCCTGTCCATCGACAAGTGAGTGAAGCTTATCTGCTTCATGAATTTATATGTTTACTTTGTTAAGTTTTATTTCTGCAATAAGAGAAGTATTAATTTCGTAATCAAGAAAATAATGTCTGAAACATTCAATGGGAATTAATCTTGTATGGGAAATGTCATAAAACCGTGAGTATTAACCAAATTACTCATTGTGCATTGTGATGTATTGCACAAAATTATATATTTAAATTTCATATTATTTGTTGTTAGTAATTTAATTCGTGATCGAACCTGATGGCCAAGATGTCCAGAAGAACTTCGAAAGTATCAACTTTATAATAAAGCTAATAAATGAAGTTTGAATGTGAGTCTGTTTAAAAACAATTTACAATATCCCTTAATTCTATTATATAATTTCAAATACATTCTGAATCATTTCCGTACAGGTTGACCAGACAATTATAAATCGAATCATTGAATGGCTCCAATATTGCAGCACTATTGATTAAAATATCTAAAATTTAATAAAGGGTAAAGAAAAATGAATAAGGATGTGTGGAAAATGTTTATAAGCAGCCGATGCTGGTGGGAGGCTTCACGTAAAGAAAAAAATAGGATTTATAGTGGTGGTAGAAGGCTGACTGTGATGGTCTCTCGACCACAGCATAAATCCTGTCAGTTTACCTTAGACCGCTTACTTAACGTGTTAACATTGTTGCGTGTGCTTCACAAGCCATCACTGTGATAAAGGTGAGTTTTATCATCAGGCAAATTGAATATCGTGACGCCGGTGATTTCATTATTATCACCTATGCAATCCACACCAGAATCGCAACCATCAGTTATCATCCCATTTGTTCAATCAGTTATATTATCTCCTTTCTCATTCTTTTATCTATCTCATCTGTATTTTTTTTTCATATTGAGTTAAATATACTTTTTTCTTCCTATAGATTAATTGAGCTTCATCTGTATTGAGTTGCTCTTGAAGAAAAAAAGAAACCAACCAGAATCATGGCACGAATATCACGAGCAACAATAATGAAGGTCATCACTGATTTATCATGTATCGCTATCAGTGAGTAGAGTTAAATTATAGTTTATAAATATAAAATTATTTTCATGTGTAATTCATTGACAATTTATTGTTCACGATTGAATTTACACCATAGAATCCACACTGAAATTTCCGATTATTCTTTTTTAAATACAAAGAAAAATAGTTTGTAGTAGAAATTATTTACAGTGGAATTTTGTAGATATATATTCCGATATCGTTTTTCTTTTTTCTTAACTTTCGAATAGGAGAGATGAAGATTAGATACTCTTCATTCAAATGGCTTTATAATGTGAAACTGATGAATGATACGATTCGACAAATACTCATCACACTTCTCATTATTTCATCCCTTTAAACTGTTATTAATTCACTGATTATATGACACAATGAACATTCGGTATCAATGAAATTCTTAATGAAGTAGATGAGGATTAGATAAATTTTACTTCATATCAATTTCCAAAATATTGCCTTGAGATTCATTTGAAATATATCTCACAATGTTCACAATTTCATCATCCATTTATTTAGAGAATTCATGAAATTGAATTGAAATGGGTTTTACTGTTGATGGACACATTAAAGATAGAGAAATATTCAGTGCCGATGTATATGAATATTATTATAAACAGTTTAGGTGAATAATAATAGATGGTTCGCATTCAGTCCAGGGTCAGGGAATAATAATAGACGAGCCAATTCAAACTTTGTTGGGCTCAAGACTAATACTGGTCGTAGAGAATCTCAGACACATCTCATTCTCTGGATTTATGGACATGTCCATTCATGTAGACCCGTATCGGCCTTAATTAATCTTCTATCCTCGATTTCACTATGAAAAGAAATAATTATTGATGATGAATGTTGAACCGTTATTTAGCACCGTTCATTTATCTTTGTTATCTTATTTGGAATGAGTTTAGCCGACTGTATTAACCTGAATAGATAAATTCTAATTCGTGTATTATATTATTTTTACAGCCACTACTTTGGTGTTGATACTGAACTTTTATGCCGGAACATTTCAACGAGGATTTTTTTGTAATGATGAATCAATTGCACTTCCTATCCGTGAATCCTATGTAGATAATAACATTCTCTACTTTCCTGGGATTTTTATTCCAATTTGTGTGGTGAGTAACTGAAAAAATGATGGATAAGACAACTGTTGGACAAACATAGGACAAGAAATTAATCATACCAATTTTATATAATAAAAATGTTTGTGTTGTAAATCCCACATACACAATTGTTTTATTATTGTTATCGTTATTGTGGTGATAAGATTTTACAATCGAATGATTTTACTAACGCCTATGCAGATATGATGTAGAGGTAAATACACAAATTACCATTTATAAACTCATTTCTTATAGGAATTAATTAACAAATAACTATAAAAAGTGAGTAATAACAATTGTATGAATATTTAATGTCTCGATCCCAATATTTGATATGGATTATTTATATTTCACAAGTTCATACAATTTGTTTGTTTGATTTCTTCTAGATGATGATTGGTGAATATTTCTTCATAGTAACTATGGATAAAGAATCATCAAAGAAAGAAGATCGCTGTTTCAATTCTCGGTGGATTGCATTCGTTTATGAGAAGGTAAAACTTAAAATACAAATGAACACAAATGTTTAAATTCTGCCTGATGAGAATAACGGTAGTGAATGAATAAAAAAAATGCTAATGCTAAGTTTTTGCAGGTTGGAATATTTTTATTTGGAATTACTTTGAACACAGCTGTGACTGACTCTGCCAAACATACAATTGGCCGATTACGTCCACATTTTATGGAGCTCTGCAAACCCAACATTAATTGTACTTTACCTGAAAATCGAAATGTATACTTTGAGAATTTTACATGCACTGCAACTAATCTCACAGAGAAAATGTTGAAGGAAGTCAGGTATGAAAATCATTAGAATACACCACGCGATATTTGAGTCTCTTTTATTCTTTTCGAAAGTCATTCCCTGCTATTATTCAGTTTGAAGAAAGGTCTTTTGGTCAGAGAAGAAAGACAAAAAGTACACAGAGACGTAAATAAATTGGTGAACAAATTCTGGGCACTTTATTTTAACCAGTGATAAAAATTATGTTTTCAGACTATCGTTTCCATCAGGTCACTCATCATTCGTTACCTACGTCGCTATCTACCTTGCTGTGAGTTTATTATATCAATAAATAAATTCTATTGCTCCATAAAAGTTGATTAAGAAATGATGTTTAATTCATTTTAATTTTCTAATCTACTTCACTTCCTAATTATTTATTTCTTCTTCTTCTTCGTAGTTGTATCTACAACTGAGAATGAATTGGAAAGGTAGCAGACTAATCAAACACTTCCTCCAAGCTTTTTGTGTTACATTAGCGTGGCTCACTGCGCTGTCTAGAGTTTCAAATTATAAACATCATTGGAGTGACGTTTTATGTGGGACGCTGGTTGGCTTGATCATATCTCTATTCACAGTAAGAAGAATTGACCATGAATATATTAAAGGATCATCTTGAGATAGATCAAACGAATAGATATGGAATGTTTTCGTTGATTACCAACTGGTTATTGACAATATTTTATTTTCAGTTCTTATGTATCGGGAATTTTTTCAACAACAGACAACAGAAAGGTCATTGCATAATTACTACTGAACATTTGGGTACTAAGGACAATGGGACGACTTCAACGCAGTTGAACATTGTTACAACCAACTCGTGTTGATGTGAAATAACTCCTACATCTGCGAAGAACAAAAACGAATTGAAAGATAATACTTTTGATGAATGTAATTATGATAGAAGTGTTTGACAATGAATTTGTATCAATTTTATTTTGTTCAGTATACAAATTCAGTTAATATGAGTTGAGTCACATTATTTGTAATAAAATTTTATTCTCATTGACCTGAATAAATATTCGTTGGTATGATGAAAACAGAATATTTCTCTCTGCTGTATGAAAGGAATGAATTCTGAATTCAATTTTCTTTTCATTGTAATTAATATTATAAAATTTCTTCAAGGAAAAGGAACGATTGAGTATTTAAATAAGAAAGCTTAACGTTCGGTGCTGCCCTCGTACAACTGATGAGCCGTTATCATTCTCACACGAAGAATTTGCAATGGATGAATTCATTACGGTTTTGTCATTCGAACGCATTCATTGGTGATATTGTTTTCTTTCTGTATCATTTCTGAATTGTACTGTAAGAAGAAAATTTCTAAAGTTATTCATTATGGAAGGCTCCATCTCATTGGTACAACAATTTGAATATCAGTGGACAATTGATGAATTCAGTAAACGATTGAAATGTGCAAAACAAAAAGAAGAGGAGGAAGTCGGAATTAATTCATGTCCATTTTCAGCTGGTGACAACAATAATATAAAATGGTATTTAACGATGCGACTTTATGGTTCGAAACATGCAAATAAAGAGTACCTTGGACTATTCGCGAATCTTCAGACTCCAATAGAAGAAGTAACAACTTGGGCACAGCCGCATTTTTTTCTGATTGATTCCAAAAGGCGACCAATTCGAAATTCTCCAACGCGTATGAGTTTCTCTGATTCATCAGTAGGTTTTGGATTTCCCAAATTCCACAGAACAGCAAAATTATTGAAAAAAGCAGAATTGTATTTACCAGATGATAAAATTTCTGTAATTTGTCGGTTAACTGTGATTGGTAATACGTCCATACCAAATCCTCTTATGCCAAAAAAGGAACCAGAAGATGATCCAAAAGATTACACGGAGTTGTTTAAAAATAAAAAATCAAGTGATCTGACATTTATTCTGAATGATGGGCAAGAAATTCCAGCGCACAAATTTATATTGATAAAACGTAGTTCATTTTTCATCAATTGGTTTGAAGATGAAACAGAAGAAAATATTCCTAATGAAATAAAAATAGAAGATACAGATCCTGATATTTTTCTCATAGTTTTGCGATATATTTATACAAATCAAATTCCTCATCTTGACAACAGAGTGCTTGACTTGATAGAATCAGCTGCCGAACACGGCTTGGAAAAACTCGTAGCATCCTGTCTACGTTATCTCCATGAAAATATCACTATTGGTAATGCGATGCAATCTTTAATGGTGGCCATGCACTATCATGATGATGAATTATTCGAAAAGATTATCAATTTTGTAGATGACTGCATCTCGACAAGGAAGGTCGAGAGATTGAAAATACTCATGAACAGTAAATGAATGATAAATCTCAGCAGAGATTTAATTAAAAAAATGGTAATCTCTTTGTGTTTCTATGAGAATCCATATTGATTTAAATTGGATATTTATTTAATTTCATATATTGTTTCAGGTCAGCCTGAATCTTCCACGACTATTCTCCAATTTAATTACGCCATTAATGTAAAGTTTTCTATGTCCTCTATTGATGCAAGATGATTCTAGATGTAGATATTTATTCAAAACAAATTTCTACTTATCTGTTCATTTTGTTTATTATAATTTCTCAAAGATTATCATATTCCAACGTATATCATTTGTTATCGCATACGATAACAAAGTTCTTTGTTCGATTATACTTTTCCTCGTTCATTAATTCTGTTCATAAACAAAAGTATAAATTGTTGCAATGTATGCAGTGGCATTTCCTGTTGCATTCATAACGTTCATGACTTCTCATCAGTGCATCAACTGTTTAACTCTCATTCTATTGTTTACACGTCGTTATAACCAAAAAATTATTCACAATGCTGTCGTGCTGTACAGACATGAAAGAATACACATGTGAATATCGATGGACAATCAAAAAATTTAGTGTCCATTTGGCTTGCAGTGAAGCACTAAAAACTAAACGAACAGAATTAACATCATCTTCATTTTCAATCGGAAATAATACAAAGTGGCATCTGAAATTGTATCTCTATGGCAGTGAACATGAGAATAAAGACTACATTGGACTCTTCACTTGTTATGATAGTGCTGATAAAACACCAATAACTTGGTCATTATCACGAGAATACTTCATAATTGGTGCTACAAAAAAGAAAATTAAATTACGAAGTTCACCTATGACAAAATTTGATGCAACAACGAATAATTCTGGTTTACATAAAATGTGCGAGAAGAAACAATTAACAAAGAATGCTAATTTATATTTACCAAATGATGAACTTACGATTATTTCACGAATGATTGTAATAGGTCAACCAATCACTATTGCAACAAGTCGTCTAACTCCAAAAATAACGAGTAATAATCTCCCAGATAATTTTATTGATGTAGAATTTATATTGGACGACAAACAGAGAGTTCCAG
This sequence comes from Meteorus cinctellus, assembly GCA_030523045.1. Classification (NCBI taxonomy): domain Eukaryota; kingdom Metazoa; phylum Arthropoda; class Insecta; order Hymenoptera; family Braconidae; genus Meteorus; species Meteorus cinctellus. The sequence goes on from JAPYZF010000432.1 coordinate 34,375, forward strand.
CTCATAAGATGATGTTGATGGCACGAAGTCCAGTGTTTGCTTCAATGTTTGGAGATAAAATGGAAGGAAAGATTGATAATGAAGTACAAATAAATAATATAGATCCAGAAATTTTCAAAGAAGTATTACGATACATTTATACAGACCAAGTTCCTGATCTTGATGGTAAAGCAATGGATTTAATGAACGCAGCTGATAAACTTGGCTTGGAAGGACTTAAAGAAATATGTGCGAACTTTCTTTGTAATAATATTACTATTGATAGTGTAATGCAAACATTTATATTTGCTCAACATCATAATCATCAGCGATTACTTGATCACTCACGAGAGTTCATAAAGGAAAAAATGAAAGGTGATGATGATCTGCTGTTCACAACAATCAGTCCTGATTTATCTATAATGAAACCGAATTAATAAAAATAATAAGAGTTACCATGATCGAAAGATAACGACAAGTTCATCACCTTGATGTGATCACTGGATGTGCTCACATTATCTTTAATTTTTCAATTTCAAACTTATTATTTATCGTAAACTCCAATGATTCGCGGTCATTCCTCAGTTTCAATGCTGATAACATATTCATAATTATTGTATTGTCTCTGTAAAATAAAAATGTTTAAAAATAATTATCATCTTATTCATAAGAAGCACCATGTATGAACGTTATTTTGTTTTTATCACAACAGAATAGAACATCTGGAAATCTGTTTCTATATTGATATTTTGATAATGAAAATATAAATCATCAAATCTTTTTATATTGTTGAATTTATTGTTTTTATGAAATTCGTGGAATTTTATTACTTGGGAAAAAAAAATTAGGTACGCAACTGCGATCTGGTGGTATAATTTGGAACTAATAATACAGATGGCTCCGAATTTTCAACGCGAAAATTTGAATTTCTTGGAATTGTCGGTAAGGAAGAAATACTCTCAATCAAACTGATGAAGAAGAGAAATTTGGAGAAAGGGATAGAATAAAAATATATTTTTGCTTTTGCCAGAGCCTTTCCCCTGCTCTGACTCTAAATCATTTTACTCGGTCATTTGAAATTAAGTTATTGAAGGATTCACTTTATTATCTCTTCTCAATAACGAATATTGAGGTTAAGTCTTAATTGAAAAACCACATAAACATTTTCATCGTTAAACAATGGCTAAATGGCCTTTTTATGCGTACAGACTAGAATTGCGTGGACTTGACGACCAATTAACTGCATCAGAGCTAAGACTCGAAAATATCAATCAGTGCATTGAGAAATTGCAGCAATCGAGAGAGTACGCTGAGTTTAACATTGGAGAATTCGCCATTATGGACAGCACCAATAGAGCATATCAAGCCATAGGACGTATGTTCGTACTTGAAAGTATTCCAACACTTAATTCCAAAATGGAGCTAGACATCATTGCAATTGATGAAAATATCGCAACAATGAAGAAAACCAAAAAGGAATTCGAGCGCATGGTGAAAATAGATAAAGAGAATTTACGGAAAGCGGCAAAAGACTTATTGGAAGACACACAAGTGGCCTCATAAGAAGTTATGTTTCTCGAAAATATATTTGCAAGTATTACAAAATATCGAATTCCTTCATTGTTCCATCAAACATGAACTTTCATAATTTTGAAATACTTTAACATTCCAACAGAACGAATTTTTGTCTGTTCACTGCAAATAAAAACAATAATAACCTTCTGAATTTCTGTATTAATTCCATTTGTATTCTGTCCTAACAATGCATGTCACAAATTTTTCCAATTTCTTTTCTCTTCCTATCAAACTCAAGTGACAAAAAAAATTCTTTTTCAACAAAAAAAAACGGCGGTAAATCTATTCTGTTGAAATGAGGGTAATCACACATTCACTACGCATGCGCAATAGGAAAATACTTAACACAACGCTGCTCGTTACCATATTTATTGTTTATTAATTGTTAACAATAGAGCAATATTCCTTTTTGTTTTCTGATTCGATGGAGCCCTTGTTTCACGCCTGTAAATTGTGCTTCTACATTTGAAAAACCATTGCAAATTATTCAGCTAACGCCGCCATCTTGGAATGTAACGTTATATATGCGCTTGTATACAAACATGTAAACAATGGACATCGTATTGAACCTAGATGCTAGATGAGGTAAATTTGTCAAACTAAATATATCATTGAACGTTAGAGGTTATACAGATTTAATGAGCGATTGTCGAATCGTAGATGAGGATGGAAATAATCGGCAGGTGAGTAACGTGAAACTCTTTGGACAAAAAATAAACTGATATTACATTCATATTGAATGATGACGAGGCAATAATAACGACGCGGGGCGTATAGGTAAACTTGTAATACTGAACAATAACATATCTGTTATCTTGTTGATTTCAAGGAATTCCTATTCACTTCTCAACACCGTTTGTGTTAACTTTTGAATTATCAGATATACGGGAACACCAACTTTCAGAGAATTTTATATACTCAAATAATTGAATAATGCCCATCAACTTGTCTTATCATTTATGATGTCATGGATTTACAAATGACTTTCTATTCGTGTTGGCCAAGGAGTCATAAATAGAAGTAATCAACATTATTTACTGTTTTATTGATACATCAACTGGATGAGATAAAATGATTTCATCGGAATTCAACACGTCTGCGGATATTTTTGATGAAAGGTAAAAATACATTTTCGCAAATGAAGTATCACGTTTGGACGCAATTGCAGCAGACTCACTTTTCACTCCTTGCATTATGATGCAAGATAATCTCTTGAATACATCAAGAAGTCAATTGATGCCTAGATTGTGGATGTGGTATTGATTACTAGAGATATTTTTCTGGGAATATCTTATCCAAAACTTAGATTTTTTTGTGTTTATCCAATATCAATTTGGATACTTGAAATGCTTCAGGTCCTTCATGAATACAAGAAACATTTATAAACGAGAATATTTATGAAAAAATACTTGGACACAAGGCACGTTATCAACCAATGAAGAAGTGACAAGTCTAATCATCATGGAAGACGTAGATTCCACGATAAGGCGCATTGCATCTGAAATATTTGACTCATGATGTAATTCTAAAAATGGTTCGATGACAAAATCGCTTCTAGCTGTTACTGATAGTTAGAGAAACCTCAGGGGCTAATTGAGCAATGATTAGGAATAAATTTGGTAATCATTAACATGCCATAACATATTATCACAAATGACAGACGACTCTTGAAACTACAAATGTTACCTGGTGCTCATAAAGCTGAGAGTCATCAACTGTATATAAAGTCTTCCACATTTTCCCATTATTCATTCTTCAACAACTGTCCAAAGTGTAATTCATCCCATCATCTATTATAAGATACGGAAGAACAAAATGGTCCGAACATTGAACAATCTTTCACTATTATTTATTATTATTGGCAGTCAATCCGAATTGATTATTGCTAATTCAAACAAGAACGGGAAATACATTGAAGGTAAAAATTAGACTTTTCTCTACCTTTTATCACAAGTTTCCATTTTAATTAGTATTAGAAATTTGAATAATCACTTTAAAGCTCATTCACCTCTCTAATTACTTGAATATAATGCGATATATTTTTTCCTATCAGACTAGAGCCATATCATGAACATTTTGTAATTGAATGGATGATCATTGAATTCAGTTTAAGTTAAATCTAAAATTTTTTTTGTCTGCCAGATCAAGAGATGATTCAACTGACAGATTTCCAGCGGCCAGTCTTGATCAACCAGCAAAATATCAGGTTTTCCTTTCCAAATATGGAAGATTCGTGTCTGGGCTATTGTAATGACATCAAAAGAACGAAAAATAGGAAATCTGAGGTTTTCGAAACGCAAGAAAACTTCCAAAATTGTGATGGATGGCTTGAAAATTGTATATTATTTGATGATTTTGGTGATAAAGAGCGGCGACCAACATATTGTTACGTAAGTAAAAAATACTTAGTTCATATTTGTTGGGAGTGATATGATATAATCAAATGGATTATGATTGATATAGGCTAAGGATAAACGCCTCATTTGGGCGAACGACTCAAACTTTTTCACATACGGTGACCCAGAGTCACAAGAAGAATGTACAGAAGCGGCGGCGCTGTCGAATCCACCCGATAATCATGGTGGTGATTGCTTCACTTGTATGTGCACATGCACAGAATGGCCTTATGGTGATGCAAAAGAGACTTGGGCATTTAGTCTTGAGGCTCAAGAATCTAATATCAGAAAAAACAAGTGAGCAATCATATTAATATCATCGGAAGTCAAAGATTATGAAAATTATGCTGATATTCTATGATTTTTCAAGAATTGTCACAGGTGTGAGGTTCAAGGTGTACCAAAAATTGATATACTTAGAGATCAAAGAAGGTAAATTCGGTTCTGGTCGGCAAGGAGAATGGAAATCATATAATCCAAATCGAAATGCTATGAGAGTTGACTATGATTATAGCCCAATGAAACCTGACAGCCGGACAGTGAAACTCGACAGAATATTTGTGCCTCCAAATTATGTTATTACAGGTAATAGTTTAGTTTTGTATCTTTTTATTGATTCCGTACAAAGTTTGATAAATTGTATTATGTAAAATTGTAGGCGTTAAATTCTCGACTTACGAACTTACTTCCGGGGATGAGAGCAATACCATATTAACTTTAGAAGTCAAAGGCACCCAATTCAACAAGGCAACTCGTAAACTCAGGAAGCATAAAAGTAAATGGTATAATTTCCAAAATTCTCGCAAACGTCCTTTTGCTCGTCGCAATAATGGTCCAATGCCTTCAACATTTAAGGACGATCGTTATATTATTTTCCAAAATGATGATCTGCACAGTTTGGATTTTGGATATTATACATATCCGTATCTGAGCACTATGAATGTTGAGAGGCCCAAAAATGGGCCTCTGAGAGGAATAGGATTATCGTATGTTGACCGAGACACCGAAGTAGGATATATATTGCCGGAAATTTTCAAGAGAAAATTACAAAAATAGCTCATAAGATAATATGTTAATTTATATTTTCTTTAAATGTGTTTGACTACACAATACATATCATGTACTTATAGTGTTTGAAATGCTTTAATAAATTGGGGTGTTTTTTTCCCCGCCCTTCGTTTTGAAAGAAAAATAAACTTTGAATCAGTGATTTTTAACGGTCTTCCGACATAACCCCAAATCGAATAAAAAATGGCGATATATGCGATTGCATGAAAATAAGAAAACGAAAAAATTGTTCATTTTTCCTACTGAATGTTCAATCAGTTGAATTATAAATAAACTTTGATAAATATCAGCTGTGAAAAATGATGGAATGAATCGTCAGAGATCATAACTTGAAATTGTATCAAGTATCGTTAGAATAAATCACAAGTTTCAAGTCATTGGTTACATAACCTCAAACTAAAACATTGATTGGAAAACCACAGTAAAAAATATTGAAAATAATTGAATTTTGTGTATGTTAACGATTACTTCCAACAAAAGTAAGAATAAATCCGCATAATGGAAATGTGTTGCACAGACGTAGATGTCCATGAATTCAGATACAAATGGACAATAACAAATTTGAGTTTGCATTTGGAACATGCAGAAGACGAGAAAAACGTTCTCACATTGAAATCATCATCGTTTTTAGCTGGAGATAGTAATGAAAGTAGATGGCATATTGAATTGCTATTGCATTGTAATACACATGTTTCAAAGGATCATATTGGTATTGGTATTTGTTTCGATGGTGCCAATACTACAACAGGGATTCTTGCATCACAAACATATTTTTTTGCTACCACCGCTGGTACGAGATCGAAAATCATACGGATGCGAATGCATAAATTCACAACAGCGGTTAATAAATGGAGTAATGATCAAATTTATCGAAAGAAGAAATTACTGAAGGAATCAGATATTTATTTACCTAATGATCAATTGACAATTATTTGTCAAATTCATATTATGGGTAAACCAACTATATCTGGTGCTAATTATTATCTTCCAAAAGTATTAGCGGAGAATGATTTGTCAAAGGATTTAGGCAACCTTTTGATCAATGAAAAATATACTGATGTAACATTTTTATTATGCGGTGAAAGAATAAGAGCACATAAAAACATTTTGACCGCACGCAGTCCTGTTTTTAATGCAATGTTCCAGCATGAAATGAAAGAAAAGTATGACAATGTTGTCAGTGTTGATGATATCGATCCAGAAATATTCAAGAATCTTTTGCATTATATTTATACGAACAAAGTTCGTGATATTGATAATATTGCAATGGATTTGTTGGCAGCCGCAGACAAATATGGATTAGAAAAATTGAAAGCCATGTGTGGCGAGTCGATGTATAAAAAAATTACTGTTGATAATGCTGTTGAGACTCTGATATTTGCTGATCGTCATAGCGATACGGAGTTAGTAAAACATACGCAGAATTTTATTAATATACACATTGCAGAGGTTATGAAAACGTCAAGTTATGAAAGTTTCGAGAAAAATCATCCACAATTAGCGATAACGCTTTATAAACGATTGGCTACGAAAATTCGTCGCAAAAAAATCAGCAAATGCTCAGGAAAATGGTAATTACGTATTCATTTATCATTTGTTTACACGTTCAATATTCCATTCAAATATGTTTTTTAATCGTTTAATCTTAATGTTTCAGAGTGCAGCAACTGTTCATTCTACTCTGCAATTAATCAATGATGACAGTCCGATAGATATCTATGTTTCGATAATTTATTTGTGTTTTGATTAAGAATTTCATATGTTTAATTATTCGACTGAGTTTATTTGTTTATGTTTTCGTTTTTGTTTAACACAAAAGATAAGATTTAGTGGTTTAAAAAGTATGAACATTCAGTGTTAGTTTTAATGATCATGGAAAATAATAACTTACATTCTATATTGAAAATGAAAAAAGATAAACAATATCAAAAGCTTTTCTTTTTTGTTATAAATCTACTATGATAAAAACTGTGACATTCATAATCTGTGATTGATAATAAAAAAAAATATGATTCTTAACTTTTCCACACAAAATGAGATATCCAATGGCAACATCAACGCACATAAGTAATCGATCAGGAAATTAATTACAAAAAAGAGTTGACTTTAAATTAACACACACTATTTTCCAATGGTACAGAAATATCTTCTTTATTTCTGGTAACACAATCCAAAGTTTTATCATTCTTCAAAATTATTTATTAATTTGAAGTTGTGCTAGCATCTTGTCTAATTTATCTTTCGTCGAAGTCTGCGTTTTTTTCATTTCTCTCAATGATTTTCTGGATAATTTCTTTTGAAATTTCAAAATTTTTCGCAATTTTTCACGTTTTTCTACGCGTGCTTTTGATATATTTTCCAAATCTTCGTTTTTCTTGGCCTCCCTGCAATGACATTCATACAGAAAATTAATATAAACAACCGATAAAAAATAAATTTCGCTAAAATTTTGATTATCTATTATAAAAAACACTACTCACCCCATTTTATTTTCCGCCACAAAGTCTTCAGGGCACCTTGATTTGATAAAAGTCCCTTTTTTTTTTATCAGCAATTCGATGAATAAATCTCGAAAGGGATTATTTGTGCATTTTTTATGCCACAACTCATCTGAAGTGAATACAAATTTTTGATTTATCATTACAACACTTATAAACACAATAAAATTCACATACTTTCGTCTAAGTCAGCGTATCTCCAGCGTCGTTTCATCCTCTTCTTAACTGCTTTTAACGACTTTTTAATTTCTTCCTCAGATTCAATTCGTGGTGGTAACTCATTATTTTTCTTCTCGTCATCAAGATCCATATTATTTTCATCCATATTTTTTGTTTATATTTATGAATCAATAGATACAATTCAAATTCGTATTGTATCAGTCGACAACAACCCGTATAGTCTATGCGTACCACTTGTTACTTGTTCAACCTTCCTTCACTGGATGGCAAACTAAATCTGAATCAGGTAAACTCGAACTCCTGTGTTTTATGTGTTTCCCCCTAACCATTGTAGTCACCATTGAGAATTGTGATGACGCCCATTGCGCCCTATGCGCCAACCAAGTTGGTGTTATTTTTCTCTCTTCCTCTCGTCCCATATGACTCATTTTATATTCAGAATATTAATTCATCGATAATATCCCTTGATGTGTAGGCAACATTTCAGTTGGCCTTGCTAATCGCAAAAGTAATTGTCATAGATTTAAATTGAGAACACTACAATGAGCGTCACTGCCTTGGGCACAGTTAAGTTTAGTGAGTAACTGATAATCCCATTTCATCCCAAATGAAATATTTCGAAATGGTGTTTAATTTTGAACGTACATCAATGGAATTTATGATTCCAGGTATAAAGGGAAAATGCCAATCAATTGCAGCCAATATGCACTCACAATTAATCACAATGGGATTTTTGTCCCAGGATCATTAAGTAATTTGTTATTCTTTTCACCAAGTCTATAAGAATTTCTGCTAAAATAAAATTTCATTGTCTATTTTTGAAATTCTCTGGAATTTGCGGACTACTCAATAGAATAACATCTGGTCAATCGTCGACCGTTACACACAAAACAATAAATAGCTGTATATCTCCTAGATTTTAGATAAAAACTTGGGAAAATCCACTAAGACAATAATCTAAGTGAACATGTGTAAATTCGAACAAATTATAAATTTGTCTAATAGGACAGTTTGTCAAAAGAAGTACAGACACTTATGCATTAATGTGTTCTCTGGGTGTGGTCATGTGAGAATGTAAAAATATTTTGTCTAGTCTGGGGGAAAGCAAACATGGTTGTCAACATAGTATGCAACGAACAGTGTGCAGTACAGAATTAAATATTTATTTTATCTACTATTGGCGTTGAATATATTGAATTTTGAATATTATAACTAAATACATTTTGATAATATAACAAGAAATGTGTGCAGGGGATAATTACTACGAGTCACACCATGCATTCTCCGCTTTCGTTGATTCCTGTTCCTTCGGTGTAAAATCGTTTTGTATATTAAACATTTCGCGCACCGCCTCAGGAGTTTTTCCTCTCATCAAGCTCGCGACATACTTGCAAGTGAGCTCGAGTAAACCTTTGATATCAAGAAAGTTAGCAGCGCTTATTAATTCAATTAAGATCCCTTGATCCATCTGCAATGGAATTTGATGCCGATTACAAAATGTTTGTTCACATAAATTCAATTGATAACTTTATTGAATTTAATGTATCATACTATGAGAAAATTGGTATCCCACTCAGTGAATTCACGTTCACGAATGGGTAAGTCTGTGGACGATAGACCAAGTGCGATCTTTTTTGATTGCTCGTGGTGATGAGTTGCCCACTCAATCACTTTCTTGAGAGTCGTTGAACTTATTTTGGGCAATGGAATAATTTGCTCATCCACTCCAAGATTCTCTAACATATCTCTTATTGTGCCTGAATATTCAGCAATTTCGACATCTACCTCGAATACTTCCCCATCACAAGATTGCAGCTTGATTTTCGGCATCTGAATAATTTTTGTGTCTTAATTTATCCGACCGTTTTTTTATTTTTCTACACGGTTGAGAAATGAAAATGCAGGAAAGGAGTATTAAAATATACGAGGGTACTCACCTTTGTTGAATTAATGCGGTTCAATGAAGAATGGAAGAGTTTCCTAATGAGTTCTGTTCGTGCTGAATGAATCTAGAACAATGGCAAAATGGTAGACGAAGTAATGTAAAACCGTTACTGATTGTCACTGATAATGAATTATTGTCTGTATTGGAATGTAGTCTGAATAAATAGGACATCTGGTATTAGCTTATCGAACCGAATCAACAGATTCCTATTTGATTGTGTTTATCCAATTTCTTATGTGAGTATTCCCAAATGTATCACGCAGTAGTTTGCATTGATATTTTCAGGGGGACTCGGAGAATTGAGCTAAATTTACAGAAATCAACATGAGAAAGATTATAAACACCGGGAACCAATCTGGTTGTGAGGCTATCTTAGAATTTCGTCTCGTTTCATAATTGTTTGAAATTAAATACAAATCTTTCTAGTTTGGTCTATATTGAAATGTTTACTTGTTACAGCTGTTGTTCCACTACCTTTCATATAGTTTGAACGATAAATTCATGGAAAATTGTCTTTAGAATTCAGTGTTGTGATTGGCGGCCATTTTGTCGTTTAGAAAATCTACCGTCTGCCAAAACCACTAGCAGCTTCGATAAAACTCACCTGGCCCAAATTTTAACCTGAGCAATTCCAATTCGAATTTTTAATCAATAATTGAGACTAAAATTGATTCTCGTTATTGATTTTCTCTATTATCGCACCAATATAGACGCAGATTCAAAAAAGGAGTGATTTACCCGCCATTTTGGACACGCCCTACCGCCATCTTGGATGTAAATTACGTGAATACACTACGTAATTTTTAGTTGTAGTTAATGTAAGTATGTGGTGGTGGACAGGTACGATGTAGTCTTATTTGGTCCTTATTCAAATTTATCGTATAATTATAAGTTCTTACATAACCTAAACTAATTAGACAACATTGCAAATGCCTTTCGCTCGCTGCAGGGAAACCGCAAGCCGACGTGAATTACCAAAGATGAATCAGGGCTGTTGTTCAACAATACAAGTCCAAAAAATTGAATACAAATGGACATTGGAAAATTTCGAATATATGATAAAGAGCGTCGAATATTTGAAAAAGGATTCTGAACTCAATTCGCCGCCTATCGTCACTTCGTACGATTACACGTTCTTTTTAAAATTATCCCTCTATGGCAACAGATTTAATAGAGAATTCATTTCCATGGATATTCATATTGCAAAAGGTGACACGAAGGCGATCAAAATGATCGCCCTCACATTTTTTTTTATTAAAAGTGACGGAGAAAGACTTCAGTTTTATGAAAAACGTATCAAAGAATTGAAACATTGGAAGTGGTCGTCGTATGTTTTCAACAGATTTTATCAAAAGAAAAAATTATTGGACAATGCAAATATTTATTTGCCATATGGTACTCTCACTATTATATGCCAAATTGATCTAATAGGTCAAATAACAACATCCAAAGTAGACGAACATAGTTCAGGAGTAATTAGAAAAAATGTCCCAATTGACCTATCGAATCTGATAGACAATGATGAATTCAGTGATATAACATTTATTACATGCGACGAGGAAATTCATGCTCACAGAGCTATCTTGGCTGCACGAAGTCCCGTCTTTGCTGCTATGCTCCATTCTCAGACCAAGGACCAGGATCATAATAACGTAAAAATAATTGATATTGATTCATCAATATTCAGGGAAATACTTCGATTCATTTATACGAATGCAGTAACAAATATTGACGAAATGGCGGTGGATTTATTATCAGTTGCTGATAAATTTGGACTGAATGAACTGAAAGAAATGTGTGGGTCAGTTCTATGTGGACAGATTGACGTTGATAACGCAATAGAAATCTTCACATTGGCCGAACGACATAATGTTGCAGAATTATTAGAACACACTAAAAATTTTATTGATACACATCTTAAAGACGTTGCTCAAACTCCAGAATACAAATTCATTTCGTAACTTTTTCTGTAAGTCATTTCATAGTTTCATATTCTATTGAAGTCAGAATAACAAATTGAAACAAATTAAGAAGGGATGAAATTGTAAGAAAAGGTCCAATTTCATAATTTTTTCATCACAAAATTATGCAATTATAAGATGAAAGTAATGGTATATTAAAACTTTGTCGTAATGAAAATATGGAGAGCGTATAATTATGATCAGAATAGATATTATAAAGTTAAAAATCTTTACAAAGATATAAGAATTCATTTACACATTTTCCTGTATTGATAATATAAATCGATTGGTAAAATCACAAAAGACTGCAATTAAAGCTTTGGAATCCACTAGTAATTACATATATACATATATATATATATATGTGTGTGTGTGTATATATATTTAAATGAATCGAAATCCTGCATTCGACTGAAACGTTTACACACTCACAACACATAGATTATAGATATAACAATACATGTAAAAGACAATAGAATGTAGCGCTCACAATGATTAATGAATGAATGTCCGGATTTGGTAATGATTAAAAAATTGGAAAAATGACGGTAACATTTAATATAATTCTCTGAACGAGGTTATCATCATTGTGTTATATAAAATCTTGAAAGGATCCACCAGGTGTAAAATTAATTTGATTGGAATCCAGTATTATTTAGTGAAAGTTACGATTATTTGGTACTCATTCATAATGACATTTTCTATTAAAAATAGTGACGAAAATGAAATAGAAATTGAATGGACAATAACAGATTTCAATTATCAATTGCACAGAGCATCGTCAAAGTCATTGATTATAAAATCACCAAACTTTGATATGAAAAATGGACATGAATCTACATGGTATTTGCGAATGGAAGTCAAGAGCATGAACAGTAAGAACAAAGGATTTATTGGATTATACATAGCGGCAAAGAAATGCAACAGAATTCGTGATTATCGAATTTTTACAACACAAGAATATTTTATTTTGAATTCTGCGAACGAACGAATTCAACTTTGTCAATCACAACACGAATTTAGACGTAACAATATACTTCAGGGATATGAAAAAGCAATCAAGGCTCAAAAATTATTGGATGACCCAGATACTTTTTTGCCAAATGATTCATTAATAATTATATGTAAACATAAATTAATGATTCTTGCTAAAGAAGAGCCACTAGAATTGGATTACATTGAGCTGCCAATTGATGAATTTGAACTTTTCGTCATGGCACATCCAGACACTCACGAATATTCTGACGTCAAATTTTTATTATGCGATGGTGAAATTGGTGCTCATAAAAATATATTGTTAGCAAGATCACCAGCATTTGCAATACATTTCACACATCAAATCGAAGGGTTTAATTTAACTTTTGTGAGAATTGAAAATATAAAGTTCAAAGTCTTTAAAATGATGTTAGAATTTATCTACACGAATGAAACACCCAATATGGGGGTGTACGCAGTTGATTTAATGATAGCAGCATATAAATACAAAATTGACGAACTGATATCAATATGTTCAACAATGATTCGTAATAACGTAACGTATAGTAATGCTATAGAAATTCTTATATTGGCTGATAGCTATAATAATGATCAATTAATGACGCCGACAATGAAATTTATAATTAGAAACATTGCCGATGTGATGACAACTGATAGATATAAAGAAATGGAACAAACACATCCACATTTACTTGCAAAGTTAGGTGAAGCATTGGCAAAATGTAAAATGCCTTGAATGAAACATAAGTGTGAAGAGAAAACATTTCCAATATTTCTAGCGTTCAAATGGAATAAAAAAAACCCTTCCCATTGTATATACAGACCGATATGAAATTCGAACTTGTGATGTGGCACAACATGGCTACTACTGTACATAACCTCACATAATCTTTAATGATAAATTCTTACATTACATCTTTATAGAAACAAAATCAACAGTAATATACTTATTGACACTGAGTGAGTGTTAATATTTTTTTATTTTACAAAATTCAGTTGAAATCTTAGAAACAAGTCGATAATTTCACGAAAGTTTAACGAATGAATGTCGGAAAAAATATACAAGGCGCAAATGTACGTGGAAAAAGTGCGGGAAACTTCTTGATTCATCGTCGACGCCATCTTGATAAGCATTAATTGATTCTTAATAATGATAATATAATACACGATCGTCATAAGAAGGGGCTATAAAAATTAAAAGATACCTGCGAATATTGAACAATAGATAGGAACAATATCAATTAAAAGTATAAAAATGGGCGAATGTTACACAGATATAGAGCAATATCATATTGAATACAAATGGACAGTTCGGCAGTTTCGTTCACATTTAGATTTATGTGAAAATTCTGCTGGAGTTGGAGTTAACCTCAAATCACCAAATTTCTACACAGAAATAGGTAAAGATACGATTAAATGGTATCTCGAATTACTCTTCAATGGATCATCACACATTAACAAAGACTGGATTTCGCTGAGTATGAAATGTAAATTGGAAAAAAAATCAAAAATTCTTGGATATTACAAAATTTATACAATGCATGATAAGAAGAAAAAGATAGAAGTATGCAAGAGCGATGGACTAACAATGTTTGAAGATGAACTATCAATACCGGTGAAGAAGTTCTTGAGAAAGAAATCAACTACTGAAAAATCCGAAGCTTCACTGCCGGATTCAGTGACAATTTATTGTGAAATCAATCTGATGGACAATCCTATTACCACGCCTGGACCACCACCAATCAAAATACCCGAAACTAAATTGTTTGAAGATTATCGAGAATTATATAACAGTCGTGAATGCGGCGATGTTACGTTCGTCATTAACAAAGAAGATATTATAGCACATAAAGCAATCTTAATGGCACGCAGTCCTGTTTTTGATGCAATGTTTAAGCATGACATGATTGAAAATAAAGAAAATCGTGTAGAAATAACTGATATGACGCCAAAAGTATTCAATGAATTCTTGCGGTTCATTTACACGAATGAGGTTCGTCATATCGATGAGCTAGCTGATAGTCTGTTGCAAACAGCAGACAAATATCAGTTGAAGATATTGAAAATAATGTGTGAAGAGTCATTGGTTCGCACAATAAATGTGAAAAATGCTGCACAAACTCTAGCGCTTGCTGATAATCACAATTGTTCACAATTGTTTGCTCATACGATTCTTTTTATTAATAAACATGGTCTGGATGTGTTGGATACTTTGGGATACAGTGCGATGGAAAACTCTCATCCACATTTGATTACCGCGATGTATAAAGCACTACTTATCAATAGAACAGTCAAATCGGGAAACGAAGATAATTGTAAGCACATCCTATTGAAAATGATTTTAATTCAAATCTTTCACAAATTAATGATTAATATTTTGTTGCAGGATAATAATTACTGTCACATTCAAGGTTCAAGACATTCTTGATTCCAAAAATGTCCAATTGAGTTTTCATTGCAGTTAATAAATCCAGATGCAGGAGAAATTCAATATGAATTGAATCATTTACGCAGCCCTTAGCGTGAAAGATAAACAATGCAAGATCACTTAGTTTAATGTTCAAATGACCAACGTTTAGTATTTATCATATGAATGAATATGTCTTCATTATACATAAACGATTGGCACAATCTCCTACACTCATATTAATACTTACATTTCGAATAAAATATTATAAATAATGAGTTTGAAAGTGATAATTTAAAAATTACCTGATTTACCATCGATTTTCACCTATTCCCAAGTTATTTATCATCAACTATTGTCTGCAATATCGGTATCTTTATTACCGATTGTCCAATGCCAAGTTTGAACGTAGTTTATATTTTGAACCGCTAGGCACCGCCACTTTGCAACGCCATGTTGATTCATCTCCGCTCCTGACTTCATGTGATACATTTCTAACCTAAATTGTTGCAAAACTGTATTAGGTTTGCCCATGTACCTTCTCATAACGAACGTTTGCGTTGAATATTTTCCTAATTTGGAGATTTATTAAGAAAAAAGTTATAAAAAAAAAAAATGTCGAGAGTTCGTCGACTTTCAATTCGCGGCATACGCAATTTTAGTGATGAAACAGAGGAAACAATACGTTTCACTCGACCCTTAACCTTAATTGTTGGTCAAAACGGCGTTGGAAAAACCACCGTCATTGAATGTTTGCGATATGCGTCTACCGGTGAATTTCCACCCGGCTCTGAGAAAGGAAAAAGTTTCATACATGATCCCATGTTGAAGCAAACACATGCGGTAATTGTTGCATAAATTGGAATTTATTTCCATGAAATTGATAAATGATAATCTGATTTCGAAGGATATTATGTATAAGGTAGCGAATTAGTTTGGATAATTAGTCTGATAAACAATAAAAATGTAATAATGGATATATTTTTTTAATAGGTACATGTTCGTGGCAATGTTAAAGCGGAATTTCTTGATAAAAAAGGAAATGTTGTAACAGTTTCGAGAATACTTGAAGCGACACGAAATGTTGCCGGTTTGAAATTCAAAACTGTAGATAGTACATTATCAAGAACTGATAAAACAACAGGCCAGGTAATGAAAAATAATTTTTTGAATTATTAAATTGAACGATAGGAATGATTAATTTGATTACTGACATCATCTTCTAGGAGTTTTCATTAACACATCGCTGTGCTGATGTGAATAAAGAGATAAAGGAGGTGCTGGGTTTGTCGACTGCTATATTGAATAATGTTATTTTTTGTCATCAAGATGATGCAAATTGGCCATTGGAAGAAAGTGGAAAATTGAAAGAACGTTTGGATGAAATATTTGATACCACACGGTATAATAAAGCATTAGAGCAGCTGCGTAATTTGATCAGGGTGAAACAGGCAGAGGTGCGTTTTATGAATGCAGAGAAAGCAAGTCTTTCAGTGATGGTTGAAGAAGTAAAAGCAAAAGAAATTCGATGTAATGAGTATAGAGAGCGTAAATCAGAAAGTAGAGAAAAAGTTGAACGATTAGCTGATAGGTTACAGCCAGTTGAAGCCAGAATTTCTGAATTGAAAGTTTTGGAGGAAAAATATTTGGAGTTGAAGCAGGATCGGGGGAAAAAAGAGATAGAATTGAGTTTAGCTAAACAACAGTTGAAAACTACAGAATTGGCAGTTAAGAAGCTTTTCAATGGCACAGATGAAGAATTGCTCAGGAATATTCGATCTTACGATGAAACACTGATTGAAAAGAACAACAGAATTGCAGATCTTACAAAAAAATTAGATGAATTAGCAAGAAGTGAATCACAAATTACAGCTTTATTAGCTCAGCATAGAGTTTTGGTTGGAACACTTCGTCAACAAATGTCTGATCAAGAAATTCGGATTAACAAACGCAACGAATTATTGAATGAGGTTCTAGAAAAATTTGAAGAAGGACCACTTGACGTTGATGCATCGGAAGAAACAATTAAAGGTAAAATTGATTTAATTGAAGCGAATGTTGCAGCATTGGAAGAGTCATTAGAATTAATGCGTGTTGAACACGAAAAAAATGAAATAATATTAGAGAAAAAGGTGGAAGTGTTGCGTGGAAAACGGACAAAAATTGATTTTCAATTGCAACAAACTCAAAAAGAAGTGAACGAAACACGTGAGACATTGCGCGAATCGCGTGCGCAAATTGCACGTCAAGGTGATGCTGAAAAAAAATTGAAAAAAGTCGATGCAGATATAGAAGATATTAAACGACAAGTGGAAATAGCATTGGATGAAATCAAAACTGAATCCATTCAAGGTAAAATGAATGACTCAATTCTTCAATTAGAAGATCTCGAGGAAAAATATAATAATATTGAGAAATTATTCACTGCGATGCAAAATCAGAGTAATTTAGACGCCAAAATGGACACATTGAGATCTGAATTGGCAGTTAAATATAGTGAAATAGAGGAAATGACGAAGAAACATGGTGATAAACTTAAAGAACTTTTGGGCACTCCTAAAATAACTGGACATAATTTACAAAATTCTATAGAAAAAGTACAAATAGCTATGCATTCACGATTGAATAATTTACGTGAAGAATTGAATAGTGAACAGTACAAAGCAATGTCAATTGAAACTAAAATTGAGCATGAAAAAAGTCAGTTGAATGCAAAAATGAGTGAAGTTCAATGCGACAAAGAAAAAATTCTTGTTCACTGTCAGGATTATAAAAATTATAATGAAACGCTTTTGATATTATCCAATAAAATAAAAGCATTGCAAAATAAAATTGGAATGTTCACATATCAAGGCACTGCTTTTGGAGAGTATATAAAAACTCTTTCAAAACCTAATTCATGTTGTCCATTGTGTGAACGTGGCTTTGAAAAATCTACTGATCCAGCACAATTAATTGCTAAAATACAAAATGATTTGAAACAACAACCCGAACGTTTGGAACAATATCAAGCTGAATTGAATACACTACAGGAACGATACGATGCTCTATTATCACTTAAAACAACTGTAGAGGCTGTGGTTTTGTTTGAAGAGGTGGGAAAAGTAAAATTGTCACGTGCAATCAAAGAGGATCAACAAAAATTGGAACAGTCACGAACTATAATAAAGACATTACAGGATTCAATATTGGATCCAGAGAAAAAAATTGCAATGTGTAACAATTTGTCGGGTGATTTGGCATTGTGGGATCGGAATTTAATTGAAATTGATAGAATTGAAGGGTTTTTGGCTGAAATAGAATTTCAATCATCACAAGTTGGTTTACCAGCTGATAAATCCGCGGATGACATAAAAAATGAACGTGAAATATTGTTACAAACCATAAAAGAAAAACGTGATGAGATAAATGATTTTAGAGCCAAAATAGACACACAGAATAATGAACTTCGTCGACTTAATGAAATAAAAGCTAAATGTCTGGAGGAACAATTAAAAGCTCATAATGATTTACAAAAAGTGAAACATCTGCGTGAAAATATTGATACATTGTTGAAACGTGAACAATTATTGATGAATACAATGCAAGAATGGCGACAAAAATTAATACCAGCACAAGATGAATTGGATACAGTCGAACGTTCATTGGAAGAATTGCGACATAAATTCCGTGAAGACATGAATGAAGAACGTAAAAAAGTAATGGATCATTCAAAACAACTGGAGAAATTAAATACATTTCAAATAGATGTGATCAATTTTCACGCTCGAAAAATTGAAAATCGTTTGAATACGGTTGAAAAAGAGATGAGTGAGCAACAAAAAATATTGGAAGATAATAAATGTGAGAAAAATAATTATGAACGTGAAGTAATTGAATTGAAAGAGAATATATCGTGTCAAGAAACTGATAAACGTAATCTAACGGATAATTACGAATTACGCCAGAGGCGATCGGAGGTAGAAAAAATTTTGTCTCGCCGTAACATTATTCAGTTGGAAATGGAAAATTTAAATTACGACGAAGCAAAAGTCGAATTGGATTTGTTGGAAAAAAAGTTTCAAGAATTGGAACGTGCGATGAATGTCGCTAAAGGAGGCGAAGCAGAATTGGATTATAATCTCAAACAACTTGAAGATGAATTGGAAAAAGAGGAATATCGCACAGCACGTGAAAAATATCAAGATAAGTGGCTGGAACAAATGATCACAGAGGACGCAATTAGTGATTTACAAGCGTACAGCAAAGCATTGGATTTGTCATTAAGCGATTATCATGAAGACCGAATGAATGCTGTTAATGAAACCATGAAAAATTTATGGAATCTTATTTACACTGGTTCTGACACCTCTTCAATACAAATTCGCACTGAAGCAACAACTGGAACTGGCGCACGTCGACAATTCAACTACAAATTAGTGCAAATCAAACACGGCGTACAAATGGATATGAAAGGACGTTGCAGTGCTGGTCAACGTGTCCTCGCATCAATCGTCATTCGTTTGGCATTAGCTGAAACATTTTGTGAACAATGTGGAATGTTAGCTCTAGATGAACCGACAACTAATTTAGATGCTTCTAATGCTGCTAGTTTAGCACAAGCTCTTCATAATTATGTACGTCTTCGTGCTTCTTATCAAAAATCATTTCAACTGATTGTTATAACACACGACGAAAATTTTATCCATAAATTGAGCGATTTAAATAGTACTCAATCATTTTATGAACTATATCGTAATGTTGAGGGATTGACATCTATACGTTATCTCACACATGATGCTGACCCAAATAAACGTCGTCATAATGATAGAAATGATGACAATGATGACGAAGAAACGCCACAGAATGGAAATCTTACTGCGAGCAAAGAATCGAGACAAACAGACAAAACGCCAGGGTGTGCTTCTACATCCGAACGAAAAAAGCCTTTTGAATTTGATTTATGATTATTACGATTCTACTTTTTTCCTGTACTGTATTATAAATTTCAAAATATCAGTTAAAGCCTACAATTTCCTTATTTCTCAAGATCATTTTTGTACTAACAATAAAGTTTCATTTTTAGAATATTGAAATAAGCAAAAAGAAACTTTGCCGTTAAACCCGACTGATTTTCTGTTCGGCTTTTGTTTAAGATGGAATAAGAGCTGAGGCAGTGTAGCCAGATCACACGTAAATCGTATCCCCACTTTGTAACCGTTTTCAATGCTTTTCAAAGCTCTCTTATGGCAGAGAGTTACAAAGTGGGGGTAGAATTTATGTGCGATCTGGCTACACTGCGCTGGACCACCCGAGACTATCATTGCGTTATCTTTTGTTTGGCATTCGACTCTTAACTGTACGGTGCATATTCGTTAGTTGCTGAAGCTAATTGCGTTTTCATAAGAAATTTATACAATTATTCACAATGATGGAATCTTGTACTGATGTAGACGTTGTTAATACGTTCGAATACAAGTGGACAATAAAAAATATTGCTCTTCTCATGGAACTTAGTGAACAAAAACCGATAAAGATGAGTTCACCAACATTTTTGGGAGGAGACGATGGTGATACAAAGTGGCATCTAGAATGCGTAATCAAAAATTGGAGATTCCTGCAATACTCCTTCGCGTTTGATGCAGTACGTGATGATCGTGAGAAAAATGAAGAATTGTTGCTCAAAACTACATGCAGTTACATAACAGCATGTAAAAACAATGACGCGGATCGCCATAAATACTATAAATACCATGCAATTTCACGCCTACAAACCACGGTGACAATTTTTGATGAAACATACGGTAAGCTTTGCGATGACAATATAGCGATCCGAGATGCCCAATTTGAACTTACTTGCAAATTTGAAATCATTAATATTGTGAATCCGACGAAAAACTAACCATTCCAATAGATGGGGAAACAAAACAAGTTGACGAGAAAAAAAAAGAAAAAAAGGTATCAATGATGTTATGTTCCTTTCAATTGATTATATTATCATCATATTTCTCTCTTATTAATCCATAATCTTTTTTCTTTCAGTCATCTACTACTTTCCCATATGAAGCAGTTCCAAGAATATCTCTTAATTTCTTTACAAATATATTCCAAGTATAGTTCACATACTAACAATATTATTAATCATTTAATTGTTCAAAATGAAAATGATCACCATTCTTTCAATAAATATTGATCTATAAACACGTTAAGTAATTCCAAGACATTTCCAAGGTCTATTCCAACATCGTTCCTGTCATTTTGTCATGGATTTAATTATAAATAGTTTCATTTCAGAAATGTCATTCATGAATTATTGATTTATCAGTTTCAAAATTTTTCTCATGCAAAAGTATATGACTGGGTAAAACTACTTACATTTTGAAATGTGTCCTCAGGTTAGAGAATATCAATGCCCTTTCATCTAGGTTCTGCTACCTGAAACAAAGATTTCCAACATTTTGAGATTAGAAAATCGTTTTGACGTGTATTTCATACAAAGTTATTGAATTTTGTAACAATTTCTAGAACAATTTCATTCGAAAACTCTTTCTGACGAATGAACTGATAGATAAAATCATTTATACCTAGGTCAAAGTCTCGTTGTGTATAAAATATTTTTTTAGTTTTTCAATATACAACAACAGTATTTCTTATACCCATTAGCTTATTGTGGTTTCCTCTAAAAAAAGTGTTCAACACATAGCAAAACAATAAATTGGCAAAAGTTCTCTTACGATAATATGAAGTAGAATAACAACTTGATCCCAATTATTTTCTTTTATTGAGAAATAGACAATGCACTACGATAATCGCACTTTTTTTTGGCAGTTTATGTAATGTAAGAGAAAAATAGAAATAGAATTTCATACGAACTTCATTAGTGGCAACATTCTACCGAACCCTCATTAAGTTTTATCTAGAGAAACTATTCTCATTTCATCAGAGCAATAGATCACAGAATAATTATCAGTAGGTCGTTAAGATACAAAATTTAATGAAAATCTCCTAAGAGGTGTGAAACTTAATGATTCAGAATTTATTGTTCACATATCCTCTCGTCGCGCTACACGTCGAGGAAACTTCATTTGAAACTCTGCTTCAACAGGATGTGGTAATTATTAAATGAACATTTT
>JAPYZF010000433.1:0-56506 GCA_030523045.1 Meteorus cinctellus
ACCTTATTATTTGGTAATCTTATGACATTGATAATGAAATTTGCAGGCGTCAAATGATAGCATCCAATCACCGGCTTTGCCGGGATTTCCGCCAGCGGCACCGAATATACCACCGGCTGCTTTTGTACCACCAATGATGCCTGCTACATCATTTATTCCACCACCACATCCAGGTTTAGCTGCAGCACCACCAGCAATTATTCCACCACAGTTTTCCATTCCGCCACCGGGATTTGGGTTTCCAATTGGTGCGGCTGCACAACCGGCCGATGCCCCACCAGGAGTAATAGGTCTGGATTTTTAGTGATAAAATTGAAATCATTGATTGGAAGCAGTGATGTTGGTTTATCAATTGTGTTATGTGATTTTCTTGCAGCTGCACCTCCACAGATAGGCGCATCAATTGTAGCTGCATCACCAACAACCCCGAGACTTCGTCACCTATTGCAGCATCGACAACGGCTGTCACGACAAATGATGGGAATAATTCCGAAAAAAAATGTGATTGGTCAGAGCATAAAGCTCCAGACGGTCGAACATATTATTACAATGTTACGTCGAAACAATCTTTATGGGAGAAGCCTGATGAATTGAAGACACAAAGTGAATTATTGCTATCACAATGTCCGTGGAAAGAATATAAATCTGAAAATGGTAAAATATATTATCACAATGTAACTAGTAAAGAATCAAGATGGACAATACCGAGCGAATTGGAGGAGTTGAAGAATAAAATAATTGCGGAGGAAGCTGCTGCTGTCGCAGCCAATGCAAATTCGGCAAAAGCTGTGTCTTGTTTAAAACAACATCCCTTACCAACATCAGTATCAACCTCATCAAATTCATCTACATCATCGGCGCCATCAATTAACAATTTACCATCTCAGAATTCGACAAGTGAATTGACGACCGGCAGTGGAAAATCTGCGATAGAACAGGCAATGGCTGCGACATTAGCAGCAATAAATATTCCAACACCGCCATTAAAACCTGATGATGACAGTAATTCAGCAAAAGGATCAGCTAATGGCAGTCGAACGAGTACGCCCGAGCCAAAAATGCAATTCAAAGATAAGAAAGAGGCGATTGAGGCTTTTAAGGAATTATTGAAAGAACGTGATGTACCGTCAAATGCTACATGGGAGCAGGCGGTTAAAATGATACAAAATGATCCACGGTATCCACAGATGAAAAAATTGAATGAAAGAAAACAAGCGTTCAATGCATATAAAACTCAGAAACTCAAAGAGGAACGCGAGCAAGAGAGATTGAGACTGAAAAAAGCTAAAGAAGATCTCGAACAATTTCTTCTGAATCATGAACGAATGACGAGTACAACAAAATATTACAAATGTGAACAGATGTATTGTAATATTGAAGCCTGGCGAGCTGTTGGCGATGCTGATCGTCGTGATATTTATGAAGATGTGATATTTAACTTGGCTAAACGTGAGAAAGAAGAATCAAAACAATTGAAAAAGCGTAATACAAAGAGATTGGCACAAGTATTGGATACAATGACTGATGTGACATACCATACAACGTGGCAAGAAGCACAGGCATTGTTACTTCAACATTCATCATTTGCTGAGGACGCTGATTTACTTGAAATGGATAAAGAAGATGCATTATTGGTGTTCGAGAACCATATTCGACAATTGGAAAAAGATGAAGAGGAGGAAAAAGATCAAGACAAAAAGAGAAGAAAGAGACAAGAGCGAAAAAATCGTGATGGTTTCATAAGTTTACTTGATGAATTACATGAACAGGGAAAATTAACTTCAATGTCATTGTGGGTTGAGCTTTATCCTATGCTTTCAGCTGACTTACGTTTTTCTGCTATGCTAGGACAACCTGGATCAACCCCACTTGATTTATTCAAGTTCTATGTGGAAGATTTGAAATCACGTTTTCATGATGAGAAAAAAATTATCCGAGAAATATTGAAGGATAAAAATTTCGAAGTACAAGTCAATACAACATTTGAAGAATTTGCAACAGTCGTATGTGAAGATAGAAAGTCGGCGACATTAGACGCGGGTAATGTTAAATTAACGTATAACCTTTTATTAGAAAAAGCAGAGGCACGTGAGAAAGAACGTGTCAAAGAAGAAACGCGAAAATTCAAAAGACTTGAGATGGGATTCAAGAACTTACTGAAGAGTATTGAAATCGATTATCAAATGAGTTGGGACGACGTCAGAGCCAAGATTGAAGAATCACCTGAATTCAATGCCATTACACTCGAGAGTGAGAGGATAAGAATATACAAAGAATATCAACATGAACTTGAGGAGAGTTGTAGTCATCATCATATTAGAAGTAGGAAGAAAAAGACTAGAAAACCTAAGAGAAAATCCAGGTCGAGATCACACAGCGAATCTGAAACTAGCGAAAAAGGTGGTGGAAGAAAAAAATGTCGCGGTTCAAGATCACTGAGTGTACAAAGTAAATCAGAAAGTTCCGAATCCGAGGGTAAAAAAGCTAAAAGAAAGAAGAATAAGAAAAAACGTGGACGCAGTCACTCACGTTCTCGTTCACGCTTACCATCATCCGAGGAATCACCAGAAAGGAGACGACGTGTTGAAGATAAACATCGCCGACCATCAGGACACAGCGAAGCATCAGCTAATGAAAACGGTGAACAACATCATGAATTGTCTGAAGACGAATTGGAGAAGCAACGTGCTCAACTGTTACGGGAATTACAAATGCAGCAAGAAGAAAACTGAACGCTTTATTTTTCTTCATCTTTCAGTTATTTATCTACCTCCCAATCTTTCAATTTCTCATTCATCTTTTATGTTCAATGAATAAAACAATAGCAATTATTTTTTTTTATCTATACCAGAGATGGTATAATAGAGTAATAATGAAAAATAAATCGAAATTTTACAAACGAGAAGAGAATTTAGAAGAAAAAAAATAACATTTTTCGTCGATCTTACCAGTATAGTTGTATGTACATATTATAGTGCTTCGATAAATGTTAATACTCGTACTTCATATGAAAATTTATTCATTAATTTATTCCCTAAACATGAAACTAAATCCTCATATAACTATCAGCATACACATAAATATATTAATGTATGTTCAATCATTAAACAA
Source organism: Meteorus cinctellus (assembly GCA_030523045.1). Classification (NCBI taxonomy): domain Eukaryota; kingdom Metazoa; phylum Arthropoda; class Insecta; order Hymenoptera; family Braconidae; genus Meteorus; species Meteorus cinctellus. The sequence continues at coordinate 3,112 of JAPYZF010000433.1, forward strand.
TTTTTTCTGCCTTGTCACATTGAGTGAACGAAATTCAACGGAAGACACAAATAAAGCGGAGAGTGAATTCAAGTGGTCATTTAATAATGATTTGAATGTCAATGACATACTGCTCTCATATGTATGTATGTACATGATAACGTATCTGTAGATCAAACATATGTTCAATGTGTTAGTAGGGATTTGATTTTAAAGATTACACCAACTGAATATTCATAAATGTGGTCGTCACATAATATCAACTCGTACTTGCCGTAATATCTATTTAAAAAAAAAGCAAAACTCGCGAATTTTGAGGATATTTTTTTAGAAAATATTCACAGGTATTCCCTGTGGGGCCGCATTTGAACGTTGCGTTGTGCAGCGTTCAGTTTAGACGTGGCAGTTTCGTACTGTATTTCTACTAGAGTCATTTTTTCCTCTCATTAATTTGACAATAAAAAAAGAAGAATGTTGAATATCTGTCGGCAAGTATTGATCAACAACACTCAGAAGTGAGTAATAAATTGGAGTAGTAAAAATCAAATTTAAATTTGACACATTCGCTGATTAAATGTGTAAAAGAAAAAAGAAAAAGAAAATGACGAAACGTTCCAAATTTATTAGAACATTGTTTACATTTTATGATAACGATTGAAGATTATTTGTAAAAAAAATGGTGGAATCAATTGGGGCGGAATTACGATTGATAAATTTAATATAAAAAGATTGCATGAGATTTTTTTGTTGATTATTATAACTCATAAACAATGCTCCGTTCAACTTACGATTTCGTGCCTTTTTTTTTTTTTTGGTTATAATGGGAAAATTGAGTTTCAGACTTTGAAAACCATTTTGTAACTGATAATAGAATGCATAATGCTTTTGTCCATTTTTCTTATTGTTAATTGAGAAAAAAAGCAGTCAAAAGATGAGTGGAAGGTTATGCAGTGTATTATCGGATTCTGTCATGAATTTATATGATTTTCCAAATTTTCCATTGATTCTATATTTAATCAAGCACATGGATCAGATGTTGACTAAGTAGATTTATATTAAAAGATTGAATGACTATTCAATTCAGGTTTATTATCAACAAATGATATTTTATTGGTTTGTAAGTTGAAAGCTTCAGTTATCAATTCTGGTGAGGATGAATAAATAAAAATAGTTGGAAATTAAAAATAAAATTGTGGATTGAGCAAATATTTATTCTGGTCCAATGACAACCTGCTGCGCTCAAATATAAATACGAAGTGTATGCTAAAAATAATATGAATGGGGTTTCAATATATTTTTATCATATCTGTTGATACCAGGGTCATCCTCATTTGTCAATATCCGTGCATTGATAACGTTTTATCTTTTTATGTATCATATAATATTGAACATTATAGTAAATACTATTGATAATCTGGTTTTATATCACTTCATATATGATAATCATATATTGACATTTTAATTACACATAAAAGTTGTAGACTAATTGAATTGATAAACTAATTGAATAATTATAGTGTCAATGGTATTATCATAGTGATGATTTCTTTTTTTAATCAGGACATGTACTCCAATCACAGCAAGATGTTTGTCGAGTGTAGTTTCTGTAGTGGATATACCACAAATTCCACTGGTGAACGAGCCCATCCTTGGTTACAAGAAAGGCAGCAAAGAGCGTGTGGAGTTGGAAAAAACTCTGCATGAAATGTCAAATCAATGTGAGGATGTACCAATTGTAATTGGAGATGAAGAAATTCGTAGCAATACCATGAGATACCAAGTCATGGTGAGTATTCATTTTTTTATATGATGCGATTGTCATTGTTGAAAGAATAATTCTATTTGTTTTTATTATTCATGTTTCTTCCCACAGCCACATAATCATAGCGCTAAAATTGCTAAGTATTACTATGCGGGGCCTGATTTAATACAGAAGGGTATTGATGTAGCGGTGAAAAGTCAACGTGAATGGGAGCAAGTTCCAATTGAAAAGCGTATTGAAATTTGGATGAGAGCAGCAGATTTGATGGCAGGGAAATATCGTCAAGTTCTTAATGCCTCAACAATGCTGGGGCAGGCTAAAACTGCTATTCAAGCAGAAATTGATAGCTCAGCAGAGCTAGTTGATTTCTTCAAAATTCATGCTTATTTTGTTACTGAAGCATTAAAATATAAACCAATATCGACTGATCCAAAAGAAACACTTAATTCTATGAGATATCGTGGTATGGATGGCTTCGTTGCTGCCATTTCACCATTCAATTTTACGGCCATTGGCGGTAATCTCAGTTATACACCGGCTCTTATGGTGATTATGCATAATATTTACGTAATTTTTTCGATTGAATAAGCAGTTCATAGTGTTTCTAAGATGAAAGAATTCTTAATGTGAACATTTTGTATTTCATCTTCATTTCTCAGGGCAATGGAGTACTTTGGAAGCCGTCAGACACTGCTATTTTATCAAATTGGACAATATTTAAAATTTGTCGTGAGGCTGGTGTACCATCGGGTGTTGTTAATTTTATTCCTGCTCACGGACCTGATTTTGGTAACACGATAACATCATCACCATATTTGGCTGGTATAAATTTCACTGGCTCTGTACCAACGTTCAATCATCTCTGGCGTCAAGTGGGCAACAATATCAACAAATATCGAAATTATCCAAAACTTATCGGCGAGTGTGGCGGGAAAAATTATCATTTTGTTCATCCAAGTGCTGATATAGATAGTGTTGTCATGGGTACAATACGTAGCGCATTTGAGTATAGTGGACAAAAATGTTCAGCTTGTAGTAGAATTTATGTTCCTGAATCACTTTGGCCCAAAATCAAGGACGGATTAATATCTATTCGTAATCAATTGAAAATTGGACAAGTAGATGATTTTAGTGTATTTACAAGTGCTGTTATTGATGCAAATGCATTCAAACGGGTTACTGGTTATATTGAACATGCAAAGAAATCGCAGAATTTAGAAATTATTGGTGGTGGCAAATATGATGATTCACGTGGATATTTCGTTGAGCCTACAATAGTCGAGAGTAAAGATCCCAAAGATAAAATAATGACTGAGGAAATATTCGGGCCAGTACTCACGGCTTACGTTTATCAAGATAAGAATATCAACGAGACGATGGAATTAGTTGAAACATCCACCCCATATGCACTGACTGGTGCTATCTTCGCGCAAGATTTGAGTTGGGCGAAAGAAGCTCTGGAAAAATTGAAGTACACAGCGGGTAACTTTTATATCAATGATAAATCTACGGGTTCTGTTGTTGGTCAACAACCATTTGGTGGTGGTCGTATGTCCGGTACTAACGATAAAGCTGGTGGGCCCAATTACGCTCTGAGATGGTCGTCACCACAATCTATCAAGGAAACATTTGTGCCGTTAAGAAACTATGCATATGATTATATGAGTTCATGAAGAGAAGGGCGAGAAGTTGATAAATTTCTCTACTCATTTGCAATCAGTCTGAAAAATCGTTTACAAAACTACATCAAAACCTGCCATAACTTTTTACTGTGACTCCAAACCAATGTACAACTTCTTTCAATGTAGACAAATGTTTACAGACACACTCAATCTCATGATATACATCTCGTTTTTCAAAGAGGAAACATTAAGATTCATTTATTTGTAATCTGAATAGAAATACCGTATTTATATATGTATTTTTCTACTGCCAGACCTTTTTTTTTTAGCCGAAATGCATTTGCTACCAGCCTCGCGTGTCGTATCTCCAGTCGTAACACTCGTTATGATTTAAGAGAGGATCGACGTGACTGATAACAATATTAATGAAATCGCTGTATCAAGAAATATTGATATTATTCGTGTTACTCCTATTGATAATCAATAAATAGTTTTATTTTTACAATGGCAATAATAAAGTTCACATATTGTAATATATACAGATACAATATCTAAATCCGTGGTGGTAATTTCAATCACTTACAAGGCAATGATTTCATGAAAGATTCAACTATTTTCAACGACAATTGCCAGAGAGAGGTTTCTGTCATAAATATTTTTGGATGCCTCGCAATCTTCTGAATATTCTACTCGTAATCCAAAACTCTTCACATGGACTCCATTACATATATCCTAATTGAGGCAAATCAGTGATCCACGGATGGGCGATGAATCCACCATACGTTATTTGCAACGATTGTTTCACACTTGGTTACACACTTATTATGGCTCTTCGTATTGATAATCATTACTCCAACATATTATTATGAATAAACACTGTTGTATTGAGGAATAAGTAAATATTACATGTATATTATTTACAAAAATGGTTGATGGTGAAACATTACTTCATGTTTTTCAATGAAATGTACAAGTCGCCAACGAGAAGTATGTGGTGAAATGACAGGATCTTATCGAAGAAATGATAATGTCCGCTGAATTTTATATATTTAAAACTAAAATATTTTTAATAATTGTTCGAATATTCATAATCATTTTTGATATATTTATATTTACTTATAAATAATTATGGAAAATGATATTTGATAATGTGCAAACGTAAGTAGTAAAAAAATATCGTAAGTTGATTGTTGGAAAAGGATGGAAACTATACTATATAATATATATACAAGACATGACTATAAATGAAATGACGTCGTTATGCACTGTCAATTATTTCACTTACAGCCATGGATGCCATGATGGATCCATTCGGCAAAGATTATCGTGACTGTTAGCAGCAGCCACCAACGTACTAACTTTACTCTCTGTTCCATCGAAATTTGCAAGTGAATTGAGCCGTGTTATAATTGCTGTGACTGCACGCGTCACCATTGTTATCAACAATTCGCCTTTCATATCTGCCGGTGCCTGAGCAGAGTTTTCGGCATCCTCCTGCTTCCTATTATGATCGGCAATTACTTCGTCTCGCAATATTGCTCGTAATATCGTGTGGACCTTGAATGACGGTTGCACTAGACAACGAGCTGTTGCAATAGTTGATGCAGTTAGAGGTCCAGTGACACCTGAAAAAAATAATATACATGAATATAAAGTAATATAATCATCTATAATTCGAGGAGCTTCGGAGAAGAGATGAATTATTCACCTGTGGTGGTAAGGAATTCAAGGATGTTCGGCGTCAATCTGAATGGCACCGGTCTATTGGCATCCAGTTCGCCAGAAGTATCATCAACATCGAATTTATAGTATGCAATGTTTATGAGTCCAGAGTCCTGATGAACATACATCATATCGGGATTCAATCGTGTCAAGTGTAACACGTATTCAGCAAAGCAAGCGAGAGACAATTGGAGGATAAACATTTTCCTGAATGTCCAATAATCAGTTGCAGCAGGGAAGGTCTTAACTGCCCAATCCCTGAGCATACGTCTTGGTACCATTGTTGTTTGTACTTCTTTGAGAATGTCGCGCAGTACTTGATGACTGGCTTGTGCACCACGCGCTTGTACTGCCGCTAACCTTTCATAATACCTAGCAATTGGTGCATCATGTTCCATTCCCATTTTATTGCATGCCAGTTTATAAATATCTAGAAGAGAAATTGACGCTGGATTGTCTTCAACCAAACGCATTTGTGGCGATACAGCAACAACTCGTGGTACAGTGAAATGAAGGAATCGTCGCGACGTCTCTTTTTGCTTCGCCAAATAATGATTGAGCATACGTAATAACTGCAGAACTCTTTCTTCGCGTCGTGCATCACCCAGTCCTGCATCATTTACAACTAAATATGGATACAATCTGCCATTATGTCCACGAATTCGCAATCTTCTCGCTGCAGTATTATGTCTTTGTACAACTTCAACACGCGGCATAAATCTTGCTATCCTCACGTAATAATGCGAGTGTTTAGGCAATAAAAATTCACCTGGCAATTCAACTTCAGCAGTTTTTAAACTGAAATTACTCAAGAAACGACATTTTTCCTCAATCAAAAATGATTTTGGCAATTGTTTTGTCTTTCCTTCAAGTATTTTGATCCACTTCTTTAATTTACTAATAAGATTGTGAAGTAATCGTGCGCCAGGTACTGTGAAGTCAAAATCGGAGGTAAATTGTCCTTTCATCTTTTGGAATACGGGATCTTGAACTGTGGCTTGCGCTCGTCGAGCTAATGATTCCGATGCTGCAGAACCAAACGTGTTATTCACACTCTGTGATGATGATATATTCTCGATGCCAATACCAAAAGTCGACACAAGTTTCTTCACAAAATTTAATGTGTGTGGTGTTATAGTTGCCTCTGAAACTGCGCCACGATTTTCAAATGCAATAGCATAACATTTAGCTAATCCTTGTCGGAGTTGTCGCAATACTTCTTCGTACCATGTTTCCCTAAACCAAACCATTTGGTCAACGATACCTTCTAAACTCGACAGAATTGTCGGATGTATATCACGTTGCATATGCATTATTTTTGAGCATCTCCACATAGGCGGCGTCGCCCGAATTGGGCCTGTGTCTGCTGGAGCTGCAACTTGTTGAACTGTTGCAGTACCACCGACTGTTGCTTTACTATCACTGTCACTACCATTATCAGCGCCAGTCGCGATACCACTACTACCACTGACAATATTTAAATTTTTACCAGCAGCCAATTCTGCACTTTTATATCTCTCCCGTTGTTCAATTTTCAGTGTCAAATATAACGTTCTTATTGAAAAATATACGGCTTGCGGGAACATTCTTCCAACTTGCGACAATAAATTGAGGATTACATTGCCTTCATGACGTACCAAACACATTAACAATTGAGGAATCCATGGTAGCCATTGAATTGGTGGAACACCAACCGCATATTTATCCACAGCTTCCATCAGTGAATATTTATCATCATCGTATGTCAACAGCCACAAGACCTTGGCAAGATATTTCCGTGATTTAGACTCATTTTGATGTCTACACGCATGTAAGAAACAAGTAATTGCCGATACGCCGATTGTTATTTGACGTGCATCACGAGTAAATATATGCTCTAAATAATCGCCCCAAAGTGCCCAAGCTTTCACAAGGGTGTCATGTAATTGTACAGCAGCTGAAAATGCTTTATTCGCATCGTCCGATCGTCCAATTTGGGATAGAAGCATTCCCTTCAATGCATAAAACTCGGCAGTCATTTCTTTCGTGAAATATTTCAAGTTTGTCGACTCTATAACTTCCAAACCTTCTTGAAGCTCATTGTTACCAGTTATTGAAGCCATTTGGAGATAACATTTGACTTGTTGCCGAATTTTCTGGAAACAATCCACAATTGGCACGCTCGGTATCGTATAAATTCTTGATAATGAATCGAGACATACACCAGTGAGATTGTGTTTGCGTGCTATTTTACCGAAATGTATAATTGCTTGAGCAGATGCGTGCACACCGAGCATCGAATGGTTTGCTGTTTGATCTTGTTGTGCATCATAATGACTAGATATAAATGTATAATGATGTTGTCGCCATGTAAAAATATCAGACCAATGGCTGATATCATCAGCAATCACTGGCAAACGATTGCGCCATGTTTTCACAATTGCTTTCATATCGTGCAACGACGATGATCGTCCATGTAGTAATCCCTGATGTATTTGCATTGCTTCTTGAAGTTCCATGATCTGCTGTGCCGCTTGCAACAATGGTAAATGTATGTGACTGACAACATGTGGCAATCGACGCCACTCTCGCATACACAAACCTGACGCAAGTTCAACATAACGCTCAACTGCATTCAGATTTTGATCTTCGGTATGACAAATTGCCAAAAATCCACGATAAAGATTGACTTTCCATGCCATTTCTTTTGGACAATTGTGCTCAACTTGTGTCAATGCTTCTTTCATCATACTCCAATTCGGTATTCGCCATGAACTTTCAAGAATGAGGAATGGATTTTTTTCGGATTTTTTACTTCCATAATCTAACAATAAATCCCATTGATTCAATTCTTTCGCACAACGTATCCAATGTTGCTCCCATAATATGGCCTCTCGTTGAATTTTGAATGGTGCCGGGGTTGTGACATAATCTTGCTTGAATTTCGTCATCGCAACATCATAAGCACCTTGTGCCTGTTCAAAGAATCCTTGTTGCTCCAGCGCTGTTGCCTGCAACGTTTCCTTATAATGTGCATGCTTTTGCCACAATCCAGACCACATATCTTCTTCACACAGCAAAGAATACATATCTGACAGCGAATCCAAAATTTCTGTATGCGGACTACTATTATCCGGTTCGAAGTCGTAACAATCCACTTCTCTTTTATTCCTATATTGATTATGAATGCTATTCGAGCTGTTGTTGCTGTTATTTGGATTATTATAATTGCTGTTTGTGTTATTATGACTAGTGCTGTTAGCGCTGGTGTTGTTCATAGCATTGCTACCATTGTTACCACTCCCGCTCGTGCTGTTACTATTATTATTGCTGTTACTTATGCAATTATTATTACCTCCACTGTCGAATGCCATTCGTTCGAGATTTAATGTCATTCTGTGCCACAAATTGTGTGATCTGCCCAAGTATTTAATTAATGCAGGTCTGATTGGAACGGGAGGATCACAATGTGATATTGCTTCAACAAATGTTGCAATCGCCGAGGGATGACAATCTTTCTGAATAACATGAGTACCAGAACAGATGAATGGTACTATTTCGGCAATGAGAGTATTATGCTGATGTTCATCAAGAATTGACCAAAGACGTGGGAAGATATCGAGCCAAACTTTTTCCGCCAAGTTAGTATCCATGTGACATAGTTGAGCAGTTGCCAACAACAATTGTTCACTACGAATTTTTTTAGCATACTCCAAAAATTCTGCTTGCTTTGCTATCAGTTGTGCTAATGTTGCCCTGCTTTCACTTCCACCAATTGTTATTGTCGTGTCAACATTTGCCAAATCAATGTCAAGAATATCATCCTTCACGCCGTCGTTACACTCAACGTCATTCATATCTTGAGGCTCTTCTTTCACCGCAGCATAAATAATGAAATTTTTATGATCATCAGTATCGGCCATGCTAATTATTGAATTTACTGAAGGAAGTAAATTGTCTTGATTCGATAATTCAATGTGTGTTGTGGATGACGCGGTGACGATTAACAATTCGATACATTGTTTGATCCAGTAATGAGGACCCATTGCATCCCAACTTTGACTACAAACAATGTAAAGTAATCGATCGTAAAGTCTTCGTCGCATGGAACCGTCAAATACTTCGAAAAATTTCGCCCTAATTTGTGGCTGAATACATCGCAGTCCACTCAAAAATGCTGGTTCTAATTTTGAAGTCAGTTCAGATGATTTCAATGTTTCATCACGATAAACATAATTGACTAATTCAAGAAATTGTCCATTCAATTCGAGATCATCTGGGAATCGTTTTTCCACATACTGCATCATTTTTACAAGTAGAATTGATTTTTCTCGAAGACTTGGTGCTTGATTAACTGCAATTGGATTTTTGTTTTTCATCCATTCTTCCAGCATTTTTGTGATTGCTTTCATAACTTTGATATCTTGAGTTTTTTCAATCAGACCAACCAGAATTGATCCGATGAATGACTTGCGCATTTCCACACCCATTACTACGACGCGATTCTTTACCAAATCCAAACTGAGAATAAGTAATTCACTGCCGACAGGATTTGCCTCATTACTCTGACTTTGATGCAAGTGATCTTTCGCCATTCTATGCAAAACACGCATGAAAGGCGTAATAAGACGATCGATATAACTTTGGTTGTTTGTACACGCAGCTTTAAGCATCATCAACGTACCAAACAATGTGCTGGGTGTTGCAGATGTATTTTTTTCATATGTTGCAAGTCCATCAAATATAAATTTGCCTACAGTGGTATATAAGGTATCCAATTCATCATATTTCGATGCAACTGATGATGATGTTGGCTCCGTTGGGAATATTGTCATCAATCGTGACAATAATCCGTGCACTAACCGAATCACTTTAGTATTATTTGAAGCTATACATGCACCAAGTCCACGCTGAAGAGGTTTGAAACTCGAAAGAATTTGTTCTCGTTTCATAACCCCAAGCAAAAACGTCAAAAGTTCAATCGCCGTACAAATATTTCCAAAATTAGGTTGCGCATTATCAACACTCAAAAATACTTTATCCAACCACGCCAATTTCAAATCACAGGATTGCGGCCAGACATCGGGTTTTAATGCCATTTTCATCAATGCAACACATCGACGTGATAATTGTTCACCTGGATTACCTTGTGCCGTCGTGGATGTCGTTGTCGTGGTAGTGGTAGTTGTTGTAGAGGCTGCAGATGACGTTGTAGTTGTGGCAGTCGTGGTCATTGTAGTAGTTGTGGTGGTTGCATCATTAACTTGACAGGCCAGACGAAGGAGAAAATTGAGAATTGCATCGGCATGCGCACGTTCAATTGGTTTGGTTGCTCCTGGTTCTACCTTTGGTGTTGTAATCATTGGTCCCGAATTAATGACATTTGATACTTGAGTAGCAGGTCGTTTCAACAGTGGTGATGAAGAAGCTGAAGATGACGAAGACGATGATGAGGAAGAAGATGATGATGACAATGACGTGGTGATTGTCGTTGCTATTATTGGGGACGGGGCAGCAAGAATTGTTGACGAGTTGTCATTAGTCATTGTTGATAATTGTGCAGTTGTTGCCATTGTCGTCATCGAAGTTGACGTTGCTGGTTCATCATATGGTCTTTTAATACTGACATTTGGTACGACAACTGTTGCAGAATTATTACCAGATGCATCGCCAGATTCTGCGGCTTCATCTTTGATTCTGTGTAATTCCCATTTGATTATGACTTCAGCCAATTCGACTGCCAATCGACGATGATCAATTGTTGCTGTTGGACTAAATCCAAGACGTTGGATTGAATTAACCATATGTTGAACGAGATGATGTCGCACTGGATAATAAACTTTATAATGTCTTACAACTAATTGAAGAATGTGAAACAGCTGTTGCATAGAATGACCTTCTTCAACAATTATTTTTTTTGTCCAGTGTGTCAGCATTGTATTGCCGTCTTCCATGCGAACTGGCATTGCTGGTGTTAAAATTTCAAGTGCCTGTCTAACGACACTTCTTGCCTCGACTGCATGTGCTTTCAATAGACTGTGGAAGACCTGTAGCACTATCCGCTTATGAATTGCGAACTTAGCAATAATATGGCTCAATAATAAATGTCCGTGGTATCTTGTTGCTGGATCTACGCAATTTTTTCCAAGCAAGCATGGCCATGCGAATGTCATCAATCTGCGTAACTTATTACCCTGACGTTTGTTTGTTACATCGTGAATGTGTTGTGAGGCTTGTTCAACGAGTAAACATGAAAATTGCAGTAGAGAAATTCGTACGCAATCAGCTGATCCAAATGGATTATCTGGATCAATAATTTTACTGATAAATACTGAAACAACATTCTCTGGATTGTCTTGATATGGCATGGGAGCACCACCAACCAATTTAACTCCTTCACCACGGTCGAAACTTATTGCGAAACATGGTATGATAATCAATTGCAATACTTTGGCTTTCAATTCTTGTGACATATTGTTGGTGGGAAAATGTTCGACAAAACGAAAGAATGCACTGCGTTTCCATTCAACTGTGTACTCTTGGGCCACGGTATTTTCTAGGAAATCACGTAAAAATTGAAAATCTGGAATAAAACGATCGCAAGTTGCTCGCAAGAGTTGGAACAACAAATCAATATCACTCGGATGATGACTGAAATAATGCAGCAATATTTTAACGATTAATTTTGGCTCTTTCCATCGGCAAAAGTCAACACTCTCAACACGTTTATGTAACGCTTGATATTCATCATTACACCATAATTGTTTAAGCGCAGCAATCACTTGACTTTGATGTAATAGCCATTGTTCATCATATTTAATGAGCACAGAAATAATTCGTATGGCTTGATGTTGGAGTTCGCATTTATCAGTAAAGTTTAAATTTGAATTTGTTTGTGAATGCGCCAACAGCATTGTAATTAATCGGGCAGTGCCGTTGTGCAATACATCTCTGAATGGCTTTCCTTCATCGTGTTTGATCAGAAACTCTAAATAACGACTCCATTGTTGATCTTTGATATTGTTATCGTGCAAGAATAAACTCAACGTTTCATTGGGATAACGCAGAAGAAACCTCATCAATGGAATTCTAAATGGACTGGATGCTTCAACTAACAACGATTTCTCCGTTTGTAGAACTAGTCGGCATAATACGTCGATAAATTTCGGTGTTGCCGCAGGAATCTGATGGAATATACCAATAATGATGGCTATTTTTTGTTCGCTTTCACCAGATTTCGAGACACCTTTGTGTGCTTGAATAAGATTTTCCAATAGCTTCTTCAAATGTTGTAACAATTGTTCGCATAATGTTATGCTGAATGTACTCGGGAATAATTGTGTAAGATAGGACAATCGTTTAACACAATTCAAGCTCAAATTTCTGTGATCACCTAATGTTAATAGCATTGGTCGCATTGTTGCATGAACTGCTTCCATATCAATTTGAAATCCAGCAATGAATTTTTGCATGCATTCAAATGCGGCTTGTTGTAATTCTGCATTTGGCTTTTCTAATGCTTTGTACAGAATACCAAATATTTTTTCACGACATGCTACAATATAGTGGCATGCAGCAAGTGCTCGCAACGCTGATTTCCGCAATGGAATTAAGTTTGTTATTGACTTATAGCACGGTAATTTATTCAAATTGGCATCTTCAGCTTCGGAAAGTGCCAATAATTCTTGGAAAAATACTTTATGCTCCATTATTTGTAGATCGATAGTAAATAATCTTGGTGATAGTGTCGTACAAAATGTATTACCGTCCATTAATCCAATTTGTGCATTTGCCGGTTGATGTCTCAATAAATGTTTCTTGGGTGGTATCATATCAGCCAACACTTCTTTATGTGGCTCCATTACCTCTGTCACACTTTTACCTTGAATATTAGCAAGCAATTTGAGTGATGCCATTGCCTGTTCCCGTACAATAGTATGCGGTGATGTAACTTGTCGAACAAGTTCGTGTGTTACTTCATAAAGACTTTTGTTTTGCGCTTCAATCAAATCATGATTGGCAACTTGTCCTGCTGAATTAACACACACACGCAACATTTGCTCCAAATTCTCTTTTGCCATATCTATCGCACCATTTGATACTTCTCCAGTTAAATCCATCATAACAAACATGAGAGCTTTCAAAAATATAAATAAATGATTCAATACCCATTTGGTTGCCATCCGTTCAAATAGGAATTTGATAGCTATGCAACCACCAAGCTTTGCATACCACGCGCGTTCATAACATAGTGAACACATTTTTTCCGCAAGATGTTCCATTAGTGGTAGTTGACAGGCGCGTTCTTTGCTACCGAGAATATTTGAAGCAGTTTCGAGAATTAATACGAGTGCCAGATGACCGGGTTTGCACAGCTCTTTTTCTTCGTGACCCATAATTATTGCTAATGCATCAATAAGTACAAGCGGGTCTTGCCCATGATGTGAGCTTATTGGCTTCTCCGTTAAACAGAATGGTCCCGCTTGCTGTGCAATTGCAATCATCGTATAATGTCTCACTATTGACACCATTGACCCAAGTACCGATTGACGTAACTCTTTTATCGCTGCAGCAACGAATAAACCAGTCAATGCTGTCTGTTGTACTTTTCTGGCAACCATATCCGCACATTTATAATGCACCTCTTGTTGTTGATGTGGTATATTGCCTTCTTTGAAACTTGGATGCATAAATAATTTATAAAGTCTAACACGATCATCATCTAACTTGATTGACGCTGCTAAATAGCAATTGATCACTTCCCAACATTGCCGACGATAAAATGGATCAGTTGTATTTGATTTTAATGCTGTGAACGCCGTATCAATGACATTCTCAATAGGTATATCAATAGTTTTACCACAATCAGGAAAATATGCAACAACTGCCGGTAAATTGTTTATGTCACGATCATTATAATCCAGCTTCTGTGGCTCGATCATCATTTTTCTATTGCCACCACCAAATTTACCAAGAACACGGAATGCCACATGAGCTACTTGATCAGTTGGATTTCGCAATGTTCGCCATAATGCTTGCATTAAATCTGCGCGCACTGGTTGAATATGTTCGTAAAGAAAATCTGGTTGTAAATTATCCACACATAATTCTAATGTACGCAATCCTTGACTAACAAGTGTGTGACTGCCGTTTAATGCTGATACTAAGGGATCCATGAGCATTGGTAAATATGGTAATAGTGAACTCAATCTCACTGGCACTGTCAAGCACAATTCAACGAATAAATCTTTCATGTGCTGTTTGTGTAAACCTGATTGCAATCTATTTAATCCTTCGAGTAAATTCGGAAGTAATGGCAGGAATTCTTGATAAAGTAAGTCATGAGATCCACCGCCTATCGATCGGAACAATGCACGTAATAATAAAAAATAATTATACGGTTCTTTTGCAGACATTGCTAGTTCCATTGATCGATTGACAATTTGGTGGAGATGTGGACGCAACATGTGTTCATTCTCCGCTGGGAATAATGATACACTTCCGAATACAAGTTTAAATAATCTCAGATATAAATTACTACGTTCTACATTTGAGCCCATGTCGTCCATTCGTTCCAACAAATATTCGACGAGTACAGTTGCGAATATTGGTGATGTCGTTGGATTCGCCAAGAATGAATTGCCAACAATTTGAAGAGCACAATTTTTAAAAATTCTTTCCACCATGTAATCAATTGTCGTTGAAAAAATTTCTTGGAAGGTTTGTGGATTCATCATGGAGAATACACCGCTGAAATGTTCTAAAACTTCTTTTTCTTCCTTGGTACGGACAGTTTGTGGTTGTGTAGCTGCACGTCCACTCTGATGATGATGATTAGGATGATGATGATACTGTTGCGATTGTTGTTGCTGTTGGTAATTTTGCTGTAATGTATGCACTCCACCAACTGTCAATGGTCCGATTGTATAAATGTCCAGTGCTTGCAAAGCCCATTTAACCAATCGAATGAATACCAACGTTTCTTTCGGTTGAAACTGTTTTGACTGTACAACATCACCTGATTTACAATTGGCACAACCCCATGTGATTGTTTTGACACCACATACGAGGGTCTTTACCAAACTTCGATAATCCGCGACATTATAATTGGTTGATTGAGTTTGGGATGTTGCAAATCTCGATCGACATCCCTCTTTTTCTGGCTCATTCGTCTCACTTATTACAGGTTTTTGATCTTCACTCTTGATCGCCTCCGAATTGTTTGCTTGAGTCCCTCCACTGCCGACTGGACGCGTTGCTTTATTCAACAATATTGGCAATTGCAATTTTGTAATCGTTTTAAATTTGAGGACAAACACTTCCAGCATTCGCATCAATAATTCTCTTCCTTGATTACTATTCTCTGCATCGCTCCTTTGACGTATACATTCAACTAAATTTAATAATAGTTTACATGACATCGTTTGAATTGTCGTTGGTAAACTTTGATCATGTACATTTTTACTGAATAAATGTACGGCCCGTGCTAAATCACTCAATGGTAATAATTGTCGTACATGATGAACGAGATCAGCCAACGTCGAATAAGCCAGTGGCCGCAAGGACTCATGAGTTGTCCAGCCGTTACCGAGTAGAACTTGTTCATCAAATAATCGTTCCATATGTGGAACAAATTTCGTTCTCAAATCAGTTGCTAGAATATGCCTTGCTGCAATCAATAATTCTTTTCGTAGATGTGCCACTTCCATTGGGCACAGTGTTAACAAACCCAACATTCCTTTTACCATCATGGTGCTGTGTTGTGAAACAACATCTTGATATATTCGAATTATGTAAGCCAGAAAACTCAATGTTTTTATTTGTGCACCCATGAAATCAACAAATACTTCTTTATTAAATGATGGAGAAGCGCGATGTTGTGGACTCGGCTGCAGCGTTATCGTCGTCATTATCAGTGGAATGAAATCAGAAACATCTTGATGCACATTTTGTTTGTATATTTGATACATCAGTACGACAATTATTGGTAATTCTTGAAGTACTTTTAATGATAACACAGCTTTTGGAATGAGATTGTATGTGACAACAGTACCATCAGCTGCTTTCTTCTCACTCTGTATCGCAGTTATTGTGAATGTTTCTTTAAGCAGTGCATCAATATTGATTTCTGATAGATCTTTCACTCGTATTTGCGGCCGAGGTTCAAAAATTTTTGGTAAATTCTTTGGTAGCTCGCTATAAATTGACTTGACAAACTGGAGAAAATGTTGAATTTCTGGATTAAATGTTGGTCGATATTGTTTGTGAAGTTCAATGATTATTCGCAAACAAACAAGAATATTTTCTTCATTTTCGGTTTCCAATAGCTTGAGCATGAGACTAAGAATTTGTTTGACATATGGACGTAAATATTCATTTGTTGGTAATCGATGAATCATCTCCAATATGAGCTTGCGAACTTGTTGAATATTATACTCAGAGATGAAGTGAGGTTCACCCTCTTGCAAAATTTTGAGGAATATCTTCATCAAATGATCCAAAAACGCCGGATATTGTGATGAACACATAATTACCTCAAAATTTTCCGAGAGTTCTTGCGCTGCTTTAAGTTTGAGCTCATCCTTTGAGCCCGGATCAGCCAGCATTGTCACATACGATCTGTACGTGTTCATCTGAGTCAGGGGGTCCGGTGGCGCCATTTCTGCTTAGTTATTTTTCTTCCTTTTATGTTATTTATCCTGGTATATCATCAAATCAACATGATGAGATGCTCCATGTGCACACAGAGGAATGCTCTGCGTTACCTGCAAAAATATAAATATATTATTTTGGATTCTATGCAAATAATGATTCTCCAGGATTTTTATCTACATTATGCATTACTGTGTTAATTTCTCATTTATGTATTGATATCGGCCAATGTAAAATCAATGTTCCACCAAGGTCAATGGTAAACAACTGATCCTTAGCAACCAATTATTATATTGCAGTGGTTCAACACATTGACGCATTTGATATATGATCATATGGACTTATACCCAAATCTGGATAATATAAAAATACTCCACAAGTATAATTTTGTCAGTTGTTGGTGGGAAAAATGGAAGAAAAAACGATAGATTCAATTTTCGCTGGTTCTTTAAAGAGTTTGCCGCCAGTTAGTTCTAAAATCGTTCGAATTTTCACAAGTTCGACATTTACTGGTGAGTAAATTGCATAGATATACTCCTCGAAGACTGATAAATTTATAACTATGCTCAAATAGATACAACCATGGAGAGGAATACTCTCATGGCGCAATGCTATCCGAAATTGAAAGACTATTGTCGTGAGAAGCATGGTCTTGAATTCCAGGTGTGTACATGAGCAAAAAAATAACGTGTCAGTATTTTTTTGATGCACATTTTTATCTGTAAATGAATGGCATTTGAACAGGTGGTGGACATGAGATGGGGCGTTCGCGATGAAGCTACAGATGATCACATGACAACCGAACTTTGTATGAGAGAAATTGAGAACTGTCAAAGGCTATCAATGGGTCCAAACTTCGTGGTAAGTAATAATTAATGCTAAAGCATATTTGATTTAGAAGGCAGAAATAATCAACATACACTGTTCAGGTTTTCTTGGGTCAAAAATATGGCTATCGACCAATACCAACTTATGTTTTGAGCTCAGAATTGGAAATGTTACGAACTGATTTAGACAGTCAAGGTATGGATGTCGAAGTATTGGACACATGGTACAAGAAAGATAGCAATGCAGTACCACCGACCAGTGTGTTGCAACCAATTTCATCCATTCTGAAGAATTTCAACAATAAGGTAAAGTGAAGTTGAGATTCTCCCCTCAATCTTATGAATCATTGAGAAACTAATCAATTTATATAAATGAATATCCATATTTTAGAGAATACCGAAGTTACAGCAAGAAGATCAGGCAATATGGTGGGATACAATGCTAAAGATGCAAAAATTATTCCGAAAGGGCGCTCAGTCATTGTATAACTCTGGAAAGTTTGATAAAACCACAATGCACAATTATTTCATGTCTGGTAACAATAGCAAAAGCGATTTAGTAACAAAGAATTATTTGTTATATAAAGATTCCACTACTTTCTTGTATGTTTTTTTTTCTCTCTTTTTACAGTAACTGAAAGAGAAGTAATCAATGGAATTTTGAATGTGAAAAATACAAAAAATCATTGTTTAGCATATGTTCGATATATCAACAATATAAATTTGCAAAATCTAAGAAAAGCTGGTCTTTTTATCGACATTGCAAACAGAAGTTTAGATAATGAGGCATCAAGATTGTTAGGTGATTTACGTGATGAAAGATTGCCAAATAAAATTGAGGATGCGAATTTACAAAGGTACATTGGATATTAAATACCCTTTTAGAATAAAAATATTTCACGCATCATTGTTTTAATGTAGATACACAGTGGAGTGGATTGGTAGAGAAGGGTTGGATCCCGAAACCCATAGTGAATATTTGCAACACTTCATAACCCACTTTTATCGTAATATGGTAAAACTTGTGGATCGTGCAATGCGAAAAGAGGACAGTTCAGCACAAGGACAAATTATCACAGAACTTTTACAACATTTACATGCATGCAATAATTCTGTGAGAGTTTTCTACGGACGTGAAGATTCATTGGTTAAAATTAAAGAATATATATCAGGTGAAAGTGATAAGCCATTGGTTTTATATGGCGAAGGTGGTTGTGGCAAGACATCTCTGCTTGCAAAAAGCGCTGGACTGAGTAGCGGTGGATGGCTCATTGGGAAGAAACCCATAAGTGTTATACGATATTTAGGAACAACACCTGACAGCAGTGCGCTCACGCCAACTCTTATTTCAATTTGTCAGCAGGTAACAAATCCAGTTATCAACAGATTTTCCATTGTTCATCATCATATTGCAAAGTAATATTCCTCTTTGATTATTTAGATCTCGTACAACTATGCATTGTCATTTGAAGATATTCCAGATGATCTTGTTCCATTGACTGCGCATTTCAAGCATTTGCTAACACTGGCATCAGTCAACCAGCCAATTCTTTTATTCTTGGACAGTGTAGATCAATTGACTGGAATCCAAGGGAATAAATTGTCATGGCTCCCTACACGATTGCCACCAAATTGCAAAGTTTGAAAGAATTAATTTCTTTTCTTCCTCAATTACATTTCAGATATCAAATCATCTGATAAATATTTTTGTAATATTCTATTGAAGATGATACTTTCGTGCGCTGCAGAAGAGTCGAATCCAGTCATATCCAGAGATTATCATCTGTTGCGTCGAATGATTGACACAGAAGAGAGTTTCATCGAAGTGACTGCTCTCGGTGAAGAGTTAGCTATGGACGTCATAAAGTATTAATTCAATTGAACGAACATACTACTGTACTTATATAACATTCTCATTCATATCTTTTGTCATGTTTCATTATCAGGATGTGGATGAATACAGCTCACAGAGATTTGAATAATTACCAATGGCGTTTAGTTGCCAATGCAATATCAAAATGTTCTTTGCCAATATTCGTCAAACTTGTGTTTGCTGAAATATGCCGATGGAGGAGTTATACAAAACCAGCAGATACTCATCTCGCAAATACAGTGATGGACAGTATAATGATGCTTTTCGAAAGAATTGAGAAGCAACATGGAAAAATATTGGTTTTTCATGCTTTAGCGTATATCACTGCAGCGAAATCAGGATTATCTGAATCCGAATTGGAAGATTTAATCTCGTTGGATGATAAAGTGTTGGATGATGTTTACCAGTATCATTTACCACCAGTGCGACGTATACCGCCCTTGCTATGGACTCGTATAAGAAATGATTTACCGAATTATTTGAGCGAACGCGAAGCTGGTGGTGTCAGTGTATTAAATTGGTATCACCGACAATTTCGTGATGCAGCCAAAGAACGCTACTTTAAGAATATGAACATGGCAATGTATTTTCATTCAATGATTGCGGATTATTATCTTGGTATATGGGGCGGTGGTAAACCAAAACCATTTAAATATACCGAAATCCAACGTCATCGATTCAATTTAACTGATAAAGAAGGTGTGGCGGATAGAAAAGTACCAGAGCAGCCACTTGCTTTCTGTTCAAAAGAAGGTATCCTGATGCGATATAATTTACGTAAATTTGGTGAATTGCCATATCATCTAGTGCGTGCACGAAGATTCAAAGATTTATTCGAGAATGTTTTATTCAATTATCAATGGCTGCACGCGAAACTTTCTTCATGTCCACTCCAAGCAGTTTTATCAGATTTCGAGGACGCTTGCAACAACATAGACAACCCCAATTTAGTCAGGTTTGCTATTTTTCCATAATTATTGCATTAGTATCACATAATTTGTTGATCTATTGTTTATATCGCAGAGAACTGATGTTGGTGGCAGATGCACTGCGGTTGGGTGGTGCCATATTGGGTGGACATCCAAACATGTTAGCGCCACAATTAGTGGGAAGGTTATTACCAGAAATTGGTGGCAATGACAATGTGCGAATGTTATTACGCGCTTGTGACAATGATGGACCAAAAGATTGTGCTCTTATGCCACTTTATCATTGTCTTCATACACCAGGTGGTCCTTTAAAAGTATGTGTCATCATAGTGCATGAATAATATTTCTATCCATCATTTAATATTTTTATTTCCAGTATTCTCTTGAAGGACATCAGTTCGCAGTATTTGGCTTTTGCCTGACATCTGATTATCGATATGTCGTTTCAATATCAAATCGATTTATAACATGGGATTTAAGTACCAGTGACATGACACGTGATGTCAATCCAGGTATTGAAGGAATAATGCAACAATTAGTACTAAGTCCAGATAACAGATATGCAGCAGCATATACCAGCAATGATCAAACAGTTATTCTGAATACACTCACAAGTGAATTCATAGTCATGAATAATCCATTGTCAGAAGAGCAATCTATTTGTGGTGTCCATTTGATGAATCAATATGCCATAATTTTTGGAAAGAATGAATGGTGTCGATATGATTTGCGTGGAAATTTGATTTCACGTCACATTACACCAGTTGATTATAATCTCTGGCATATTTTACGTGAGATAATCCGATGATGATAATAGCGATAGCTCAATGTTGGTTACTGAATCAGTGTCATTTTTCCTTTCTTCTTTTTTCTTCTAGATGTTGAATATACAAACTTGAATGAATATCGATTGATATTCTGGTCCGGAAATCTTGAAAACGCATCGATGCTCTTGCACAGTTACGGTGAACAGGGTTCAATGTGCTCTCTTGAATTTCACAGTGCAATGGCAATGACCAGTGACAAAAAAACTCTCTATGCATGTTCAAGCAAAAGCGATTATCGTGTCACAAAATATATTATGGATGATTTAAACTATTGTTGGCAAAAGGAATTTGAGATGTCGCGTGCTTACAATGATAATATTGAATATTTACTGCAATTAAAAATAGATAGAGATGAGGAGATATTGCATGCGACTACCGGGAATGGTTTTATAATTTGGTTATTAAATGACGATAAACAAGAACCGGCTGTACTGGTATTGCCAAATGGTGTAAGAAATATTAATACACGAATGCTTTGTTCAAATTCAATTATGGTGAGTGGAAAGAAAAATTATGCAGTTGCCGGTGTGAGAAAAAATCTTTATGTTTGGAGTTTAGAAACATCGGCACTGTTGAAAGTTTTAGATGCACATTTTGCACGAATTATTCAATTAGAAGCATTGACTATTGGTAATTGGAATAGTGTAATAACATCGAGTATCGATAGAAGCGTTAAAGTATGGAATATTGACAATATTTTTGAACAAGTACATGTTATTGACAGACATGAATTGCAAATTGATAATATATGCTTGGCAGAGGCGTGTAATTTAGCTGTAACTGTTACGCGCGGTTGTGTTGGAGTTTGGAATTTACAGTCTGGTAAATTATTATCAAAATTGGCAGACAGTCCACTTGGTGCTATTGTCACTCATGCTGCAATATCGCATGATGGCAAATTTATTGTGTCCATTGAATCGGGCAATGTGCTCATATGGAATCGTGTTACGGAGCAGGTCATTTTTAAAGAAGAACAATTAAATGTTCGACAACTGACATTATTTCCTGAATCAATAAAATTCATGACAGTATCAAGACCTAGCAATCCACCTGGAGTGGAATGCGCCAAAACTACTGCGAATTTGATAATGCGAGGCATTCCAGGTACGAATCACATTGTTTTTGTATTAAGTGAGTATTCAATTTGTTATATAAAAGTTATATTCTAGATGGGAGGAAATTATTTTCATTTGATTATCCTGTTCGTTCCCATACGGGAATGCCATTTCGGAAAGTTGTTTCAACATCAGATGGATTATATCTCGTTGTGCCGGCTGCCGAAAAATCGAATCGTGATTTTATATTAACATATAATGCAAAAACTGGAATTATTATTAATAGAATTCCGATAAAATTGCCAGGATTCAAAGACATAATAAACGTCGTACCAATGCCAAATAAGGCACATTGGGTTGGGATAATTGCATCTGACAAAGCCAGTATTATGGACATCAATAAGAAAAAGATTATCAGATCTATACCAAGATGGAATGGTAGTATCAGCAAGGATGGAAAGCATACGGTTTATGCGCCTAGCAGGTACAAATATATATATCATTGCTAATCCTAGCATCATCATTATCATTAGAATTATTGTACTGTACATCCTGTGACTCTAATGCTTCATCTCAATCAATGTTCTAATCGATATCTAGAGGTGGATTGGAATTGGTAGAATTAAAAAAAGGCACGACCGTTAAAGTTTTCATTCCTAAAGTGGCTGAGGGAGTATTCACAGTAATCTCAATGTTCAATAGAACTGATGATTATGTTCTGTATTACCACAGTGGAAGAAAAACAATAAGAGTTTTCAGGTTAAGAAAATTTGTGCCAATCATTTGTTTTACGTCACTTAAAATTCAATCCGGTGCTTCAAACTTCGGCAATAATATTTTTACTGTTTCCACAGAACATCTGATTGCGAAATGATAGCTAATTATCGTGTACCAGCCGAATTGAGTGCTGTCGACAGTACATACGATGGTAAAAGCATTGTTTTGGGTACTGTAGATGGTTGTGTATCAGTATTAGCAATTGCCGATCCACAAAAATCGGATATGACACAATATTTAGAGAGTTTACCGTCCAGAGATGAAAAGGTACGCTCAAATAATCATTTCAACACGCTTTTCCAACGAATTCTTTGTTTGATTCAATGTTTTGTATGATGTGTGATGCCAACGTGCTTTTAGTTAACAAAATAATACACTTACATCAAGGATTATTTGAGGTTATGTTGGTTGAATGTCTCGCGCGTGCCGCAGTTGTCCAATGTCTTCGAATTTTTTTCATTCATTCGTCGATTAAATTTAATCTTGTTCATTAATTATTATTTTTCTGGTTGAATATTTAGCGATAAAGTACAAAAACGAATTTTAAACAAATACACAACGAGATCGCGAGACAATGCTGTATTGTGTGTATGCTATATATATATATATATATATACGCTCTCTTCGGTCTACATTTGTTACAATACAACAATATTATACATATATGTTTACGCGCTACATATTTCGTGCGAATTGTTCCGAAGTTCATCGAATATAACCGAACGTGAGAGTCGCGATTAGTTCCGATTTCGACCGCTGGCGCGAATTATCCAAAACATTGTTTACACGCCGCTCAAAAGGTCCGCGTCTAGTTTGAGATATAGCACGAAACTATATTTTGTTTATCTTTATGCTGTTGAAGAAGGCGAAATATTTCCAGCAGGTTCTTTTTAGGTTACATTAAGATGATGTAGATGAACTTGAAATTTATACACACCTCAGGAGTAGCAAGATTTGACATACTATGAATATTGCTCTAAGATTTTATATGTGCTTCCTCTCATTCATTTTTCAGTGGAAAACGAAGATGGAAAAACAAAAAGCCGCTATAAAATTCAAAGCCGCTGGGAGAATCGCTACCATTGCCCATGATTTAGCAATGATTGTCAAGAATGCAAATTCGTGTCACATGGCAAGCGAGGCAAATGCAGAAAATCACGATTAAATAATTCCGAGATTTTTATTTATTGATCTTATAGCTCTCATAATTATTTAGATAAATTGCCAAAATTAGCTCTATCCGTTGGGCTTTCTCCTACACATCCCAATGCAACTTGTAGTAATAAATTATGCCTTTCATTCGAAGTGAAGGCATCATTATAGATGTAATTTCTCGCTTTATCATCTTCAATTTCATGTTGTTGAAAATGATTTATGAAAACTTGTTAAATGTTCATAGAAATACAAGAAAAAGATGAGAAGATAATGTGAATTTCACGGTATTAGAGATTTTACATAGATACTGAATGTGTAGATGAATTAATGCTAATTCTTTTAATATTCTACAGAATTCCTCATTTTATTCATATTTCAATTCAGCTCCAATTATTGTAACTCATAATCCAGCAATAAATCTAATCTATCGAATTGGTTCCAGAGAAATCATAAAATAATGTTTTCTTCATTTATTTTTTTTTTTCCATTCTTGATGTTAAGTGCGCTAGGTTTTTTATGACATTTTAGTGACAAAATTCATTCATAAAATTTGTCAAAAAATGAATGAAATTATATCACGAATCGAATCACTATTAAATGTGATCACCATTCACGATCAGCATCGATATCATCAGCTCATTTAATTAAAAACCCCAGCGTTAAACGCCGGTTTTTATGCCACGTTCGAAGCATCTCTAGTTACAATTTATTCATATTGTTCTGTTGATGTTTTATTTATTTATATTCTCATGATTTCCAATTTAGCACAGTTACTGCGCGCTATTACCTTTCGGTAATTGTGATTGCTGAATGTCCACAACAGCAGCAGCTGTATCTTTCATATGTTTCTCAACCTAAAAACATAATGAAGAAATGAGCCAAATGTTGAATGACTTCACCGACATTAAAAACAAAAAAAAAGAGTAAATGACGAGTATAACTTACCACTTTTCTAATATGTAGATAAGGTTTTGATTCCTCATCTCCGCCAATATTCTCAACTTTATATGGTGGTGAAATGAAAACGTCCCCCCATACACAAATACTTTGCCCCGACCATGTAGTGTCTTGTATTGTTTTCGCAATTGCAATAAAAAGTTTTTGACCCTCAGGCGATACTCCAGCCTTCAGAGCTTCTACCATTCGTTTTTTTTCCTCAATTTGATTGCGAACTCGTGTATTTAGCCTTTGTAAATTGAGGCTTTGTGGTGGCTCTGTAGCTGTCGGGCTTACCTCTTTTTTAACTTGAACATCGGACACCAGCGATAAATTAACTATATGTACATCATTAACAGAGGATCGACCCGACGATGATGGACATTCTTTGAAGATAATAACAACATTAAGGAAATAATGTCATTGATATTCTATTTATATTAGATACACTAAAAGCTGCTATAATTTTTGTTGCATGATCAACGCTTAAAAAATAGCACTTTATAAATATCAATAAACAATAAGTTCGCCACTTAGAACTTTTCATAAATCTCCGCATTCCCTCTGATAATTTTCAATAAATCCGATCTCAAATGTTTACATCGATAAAAAAATCAAATTCTACAATATTCATCAATAAAATCCCACCGTTCAATTGTGTAAACTCACCCATACTATTGCAATCAATCAAATTGAAGAACAACTAAGCTAAGACTAAAGAAAAATCCCCCATTCACAGAGTCATATACAAATTGGGGTGATTTCAAGTTTAATGAACCTAACCTCACTTTATCAATAACACGACATCCATGACTGACACAACAACCAATGAAAACGAAGTATTTTAGCGTTAGTAAAATTCATATTCACATCACATTTAAATCAATCATTCCACTAACTAACATTAACGAAAATAAGAGAAAAGAACAGAATTCAAATTGGCGCATGGAGTAACGTGTTGTGCAAAATACAACAAGAATTTATGTCAATTGAAGCATTCAATGCAGGATGCGCTTCCACTCTCATCACATGACCATTGCACCATGTTATCATACTATACATGAAAATGATAATTATCAAAAAAAAGGATACTCAATATTAACATTTTTGTTTGTGGATCAAAAGCCAGTACTTCGCCCTCGATATCTTTGTTGTAACAAGTTTTACATGCCACAGTACTCCCAATGCTGAACCAGTCGCTGACACCGGCCATTTTTCATCAGTATACAGCTAATACAGCTGTGCTAACTGATATTCACTGCAGTATCCTCCAGTATCCTCACGATATCTGTTTATAATATATATATTTAATGGCAATTATTACCGTACAGCCTAAGCAAAGCAGCCTATGGCAAAATCGTGTGTGATCTCAATAATCGCACTATATGGATAACGCACATTTATGTACTCACACACTATACATCCCTATGCCTATATACCTATGTACAACATTCATTCTACTCACACATACACATTCCAATGAAGCGTCCTATCTATGTATGTATATTTCTCCCACATTCATATAGTATCGCCATGTATCTACTTTTACGCATGCGTAGATGATTTCATTTTCGTTGATATTATTGGTCGAAATATTGTGGAGTAAATATGGCCGCGCGCCATGTGAACACGCGTGTTGAATCAATTGGATTCTTGGTAATTGTTCGGTGTATATATAGCTCTTACATTCTAAATACACTTTGCCCACGAATTCTCAAATTAAAGAATTCATCTTAATTTGTCTATTTAATTTATTGTAGTAAGATTTGTTCAGTGAAAAATGCGACGATTGTCGGAAGAAAGGACCAAATTGCTTTTTGAGAAACTGGTGAAGTAGTAAGTGTTGGGTTAGGCCGAATTGATTACTTAGGTTATGTTGTTATCGATTAATTGATTGATTTATTATTGTTCTAGTATTGGTGATAATATAAAAGTATTGATAAACCGTCCAGATGGGGTTTATTGCTTCAGAGAAAGAAAAGATCGTGTTTATTATGTTTCGGAAAAGATTCTTTCTCTTGCATCGACAGTTGCACCTGAGAATCTTTTGAGTTTCGGTACATGTTTTGGTAAATTTACAAAATCAGGTAAATTCCGATTGCATATAACAGCTTTACATTATTTGGCGCCGTACGCTCAGGTAGGTGATATTCAAATAACTCACTCATACGTTTATATAAGTATATTGTGTTATTCTTTGACATGTTCATTATCGGATTTTTTTTCAGTACAAAATTTGGTTGAAACCATCTGCTGAACAGCAATTTTTATATGGACATCACGTAGCAAAATCGGGATTAGGGCGAATCACAGAAGGCACACCACAGTATCAAGGCGTTGTTGCATTCTCGATGAATGACATACCTCTGGTAATTATGCATATCACGTGCTTATATGTGACTGATAGATATTCGGATCCAGTTAATTTTTTCTGCTATATTGTTGACGTGTTCAATGTGAATTTTGTGTGACAGGGTTTTGGAGTCACAGCAAAAAATACCATAGATATTAAACATGCGGATCCAATGGCAACAATTTGTTTCCACCAGGCAGATGTAGGTGAATATATTCGATCAGAAGACACGTTATTGTAAATAAAAATAATATAAATGTATATGTATTTTTCAATGAATAGACAAAATGTTTTTTAAAATAGTTTGATCTGACAGATTTTTTGATCTTTTTCTCCTTAATCCCCTTCACTTTGTATGTTCAATGGAATGATATTGCATTTGTTATTGCAGTCTTTATGAATTAGAATGATATTTAGAGTAAAAATTCGAAATTCCAATATTGCTCGCGTGAATTCGAACATGGTGATGCAAAAACATCCTCTTGAGCTTCAACGTTTGTCGCGTCTAAGCAAAGACCGGTCGCAACATGAATGATATGTTTATTTTCGGTCAAAATCCATTCTTTTTCATCATCAAAATGATGACATTCAACCATTTCAACACTCAATTGTTCATTTGTCGTAGTATCTTGCTTGTTCACCACTGCACAAGTAGTTTCTCTACGTAATTCACCGATATTACTCAGAGAAAATAGCTAAAATTGTTTAAAATTAGTGAATTGGAAAATTTATTATTTCGTGCGCGTATAGTAATGATTCTCACCTGACTGGGAAGTAATCTCGTATGACATGGATACACTCCAAGATTATATGGTTTTTCTTCATTCCGCTGTAAATTGTCGAGACAAAGATTTCTATTCTCCAATTTAACTCTGCCATAGGCTAGTACATTCTCATCTGGTATGAATTTTTCCGGATAAATATTATCCAAATACCATTTAAAACTCTTACATTGAAGTCTCTTGCGAAGTTTAATACGTTCACTGAGATCTCCAACATTTTCTTTCTCAAATTCTTCACGATGTAAAAAAAAAAGACGTTTATAGTCGTCCATCCACACCCGTACAAGGCGTGCAGTATTAATTCCATGTGTATCCTTATTATCTGGAAATTTGTATGGATGAAAATTTCGGAAAATATGACCGACACGAGAGCATGGAATAACCTCGAGTGATCCACCGCATTGCCAAATCTGCAATTCAATATTTTTAATCCAATATTTCTACTTTGATATTTACTTGAAATACTATAGATCATCGTAATGTTACCCTGAAAGACATTTCTAAATTTTCACCGCCCCATCCATCCATTTGATCGTCGTAGCTGCCAATATTCCAAAAATAATTTCTATCAATTGCAAAAAGTCCACCAGCCATTGTGGGCGATCTAACTGGTGATACTTGTGTTTTACGAGATTCCATATCGTTCGCTTGAATGTTAATCCATGTGAAGTGACCTGACCACGTGAAACCACCAATTGTAAAAATACTTGGATCATTTTCGTGCATATATTCGAAAGTTTCTTCAGAAATCGAATCAATGATTGGCATCAAAACCGATTTTCTCTTCTCCTTTATACGTTGCAATAATGGTTCCAGCCACTGCACAATAACTTCACAATGTGCGTCCAAAAATACTAATACATCACCGGTAGCTTTTTTTGCACCACTTAATCGTGCTCGAATGAGTCCAGACCTCTCAGGAAGTCTCACTAGTTTCACTTTATCTGATAATAATCTTGTGAAAATAAAATACTCTAAAAGGCCCTGAAGCTCTTCTGTATTGCTGTGATCATCAACAAGAATAATTTCTTTCAGATAGATATCCGGTGTGCGGTCAAGTACACTTCTAACTGTTCTCATTAATAAACTCCATGGTTCATTGTAAAAAATAATTATCACACTCGCTGTTGGGAGCGATTTCTCGTACGTAACATTGGTACATAAAGGATCACGCACATCTGGGAGATTTCTGTTCAGCGGTATTCTGTCAGATAGAACAATATTCACAGCCTTTTCCTTTAAACTCTCTTGCGCTCTCAATCTATCCCTACCAAATAATTTTGACGGCTTCCCATTATCACCCAATTCGCTGATTATCCTAATTTCATAATCATTGATCCATTTCTCGTATCTTAAAAAAATTGAATGATAAATTATTACCGCTCCATACAAATTATCAGAAAATTCACCTATGAGTCCATACTCACCGTTTAATATCACTGACAGACCACTGCAGATTATTCTTGAGAATCGATTTATTGACTGAAGTAATAACATTGGTATGAGATGATTCCTGTTTGCTCATACCAAATGTGGATTTATGAGTGTAATGAATTATTTGCCGGGCAATCAGGACAACTCCAATGATATAAATAATCCATAATGTGAGTTTCAGGAATAATCTGCGTCGACTTTTGATAATCATCCTCTTAAAGTTTACATAATAATCCTAAATGATGATTAAGAACGTACAGATACAATACCAAACATGAGTTAAGAATTTTTACAGTTAAACAGTAGATTGATATAGTCTAGATTTAATCACATGCGATACTCTCTGCAGCCGTACAAAACCGTTACAAATGTTTATGTATAAAAATAATAATGTTTATATGCAGTAAATCTTTTTGGATTAAATATTAACGAGTTTATCAAACATATATAATGGATGCTATGCAATATCACAACCCTAAATTCTCCATGAAATTTACTGTTCGAACCATATTGTTACGAACATATCTCAGACTTGTTTCACAGGATAAACAAGTTTTTAAATTAACTGTTAATCGAATACTGCATTGATGCGGTATATATAATATTCGCACTCTGTGTGGATGAACATGAGATCAACATAACCTCACCAATATCATGCACTGTTTACACTCCTGTATGTGTGAACTTTGTTATTGTATGACCAATTATATGCATACATATATATATATGTGTATATAGGACATTTCTGTTGATATGAGCATTTTAGAATACATCGAAACACATCCTTGATGCTCGAGTTACTCAAGGTCATCTCAAACAATAACAATTGCACGGTGAATTATTGGAAGGGACTCTGCAAGTGTTGATGATACCGTAGAACGTTTCCAATTGTGTTTACTTTAATACAATACAAATGATTGCTCATGTTATGTGTTTAACCTCCTCTGGAGGCATTCCGATTTTCACCAGAAAAAAGGGTGAAGGAAGTACAGTAGGTTTTTAATTGAGATTCAACAGATAAAATTGAAGAATTTCCTTTCATTTATTGATGATTAATTTATAAGTTTCTATACGTTCTTCATCAGGTCGTTCAATTTTGTTCCTGGTTCTATTTCTCGTTGGATTCTTTTTTTTAAGGTGAAGATTCATTGTTTTTCAGATGACTTTCTCGAAAATGGCTTCATTGAGCGGAATACATATGTTTTTGAAATCACAGGATATAAAATTGAATGATACAAAAATGCCAGACACGATAGTTGTGTGGAAAGACTTTGCTGAATCAATAACATTGATAGCAATTGCAACTGGAACAACTAAAAAAGTTTTGGAAAATTTTATTGATGCAGTATTTAATGCGATGATATTGGCTGTAGGCATCGATGGAATTAAAAATCCTCGAAATATTGAAAGATTGAAGAAAGATTTACGATCGTGCAGTGGCATCATTGATAAACTGCTTGAATGTTTAGATATTGGTGATAGGACTGGTATGGGAACTGATTTAATCACAATGACCAATGCTATTTTATGTCCGGAAAATCATTTACTACAAGCAAGTATAATCCCATTTTTCATGCTACAGTGTAAAAAAATATTCATTGGGAATTTTATTATTCGATAATGTATCGTTTATACTCGTATTTTCATCCGATTTTTAGACTTGCCTTGAGATGTTTCTGGAGTATTTAGATTCTATGTTTGGCTGTATTCTAATCCATGGTTGTATAGCTGTGGCAACTAATAGTTGGTGGCAATTATCACCAATTGAAAATAAGTTACTCACTACGGCTATCAGTATGGATAGTAATTGTTCAGCATGTGATTTGCCTGTGTTCCTACCCAAGATGAGTCCCAATGTACATTTGAATTGTTTTGTTTTTGCATGAAAATTCATCTGGCAGATTTGTTTTGCATATATGACAATGTTTGTGAATGTATAACCGTTCTTTGCATATCATTCCGTAGGTAGCCTTTAGATTAGTTTCTATTACTTTAATTAACGGTGTTCAGGTCATAGCATTGTGTGGACCAACGCCCGATTTAATTGAAGTAGAGAAATTATCAATACAGTTTTGGCGAGGTCATATTGATATTCTACGTGCCGCCGAGCAATGTTATCCACAGTGCTATCCATCTGACATCTCGTTGGATCCAAGTATATTAGGGTAACTAATCGAATCTCATGTGATAGAAAAAATGATCTATTTCTTGCAATTTTTATTTATAATATTTTCAGATTTCTGCTAGTCAACTGCCAAGTCGGAAAATATGTTATCAGTAGGAATGCAAAACAATCAATAAATAACTCAATTGGTAATCACAGGCTCGATGTATTGCGAACCTTTTACTATCAAGCTGTGGAAACATTTTTAATATCGGAAAATAATGATAGACAAGACCAAGAGAAGGATTCACATAAACAAAAAAGTATTCGGGCAGCAGAAACATATTGGTGTTCTGAGTATTATAAATGCCATGCATTGAAACAAAAGGATGATATTTTGTGTGTTCTTTACAATTTCTCCGTTCCGATATATACAATAAGAATGATAACTCGTAAGACACTCAAAATCTTTACTGCTGATAAACAAATGTGTTGGTAATATACAAAGATAAATACGAAGTGAGATATTTTTTTCACAGATTTATATTTATTGATAAATAACATAGACATAGATCACGATCAAAAATCATTTGATTGTTCTTATTATGATTTATATGAATAATCATTTTGTAATTGAATAACTTCGTTTTTTCATACAGTAAAAAAATATTTCATGGATTTCCATGCATGTGTTTGATTTGATTTGCTTATAAATTTTAAAAATTATATTGCATCCGAACTTTTATTCCGAATTAATAATCTCTTCAGATATATTTTCACTTTGGTGCATAATAAATAAAAGGCTACGATAAAGTCAAATCATTATCAACAAAAATTGCAATAACACTCCACATCGTTATCTACCTCTCTTAAAATCATAACATGATTATCATTCATAGATATACTAATAAATTCGATGTTAAATATCTACAACTTCTCAATAATCTACCGATAGCAATAAGACTAGATGAGCAATGATACGAATGTAATTAATTTTTCATAAATCAAACAAATAAGTGCATTATAATTATCTAAATGTCCTGATATGCCATCAAATTAATACGTTACACGTTTTTTTTTTGATTCTGCTACGCTGTATTTCCGATCTCTCAGGTTGATAACAACAACAGTGATATTGTCCAATGAACCTCTGGAAATAATATCAATTCATCATTTTATGTTAGGTCATTAAAAAGTTTTGGAGTATATTTTCGTCTAGTATATGAAAATCGATAATAACCTGTAATAGCTTTGAAGAGTTATGCTTTTAGCACCATAAAACGGTTCGTTCAATCGTTCTTTGACAAATGCAACTGCTTCTTCATTTGAAAATGTGTCCCAAAGACCGTCAGACGCTAATATTAAAAACATCGGATCATGATCGGTGAGATCAAAAGTCAATATATCTGGATCAGCAATGACAAATTTTTTATCTTTCAATGGATAATCTCCGAGCGCTCGAGATGTCGCCAAAATACCAGCAACACGCCAAACGCCATTAAACGTAACAAGTCCACCAGCTTTATATATCCTCTGCCTTTCTCTTTGCTGTACAATTTTTTGATTTCATGTACAGTGAACTAATACAAGTTGCAATGTCAAAGACATATGAATGATGCAAAGAAAATTTTTCATTACCTGTTGCGGTTTGTGATCGAAAGACAAGGGAATAACATTGCCTTTATTATCACACATGACACCACGCGAATCACCGACATTTGCTACGGTCAATTTATTCTCTTCTAGAATAGCAATTAGAGCTGTCGTACCTGAAATGCAATGTAATACAGTCCAAGAAATTAATTTCAACATATACATAATGGGTTTATAATTAAATAAACGTCACCGAACATACCAGCTACATCCATATTCTTCTTAGCAGCATCAACCAATAAACTATCAGCAGCCAACACTTCATCAGTCAATAGTTTCGCATAATTAATTCTTGTTCCATCGATATATGTGGTGATATCGATTTTTGGCAGCGGATTTTTGGTTACTCGGCCCGGTTTAACCTGTCACAAATTTAGTTATTATATCAGAGTGTATTTAGGTAGCATAACAAGATATTACGTCGATGAAATAATTAACTACCTCTCTGGTAATTGGGCGTACAAGACTATCCAATTTGTCCAACAATTCTGGATCAGTAATATTTTTATTTTTCATGAAATCGTCAGTTTGTGAGGTGCTATATGTTTTTCGAAATGATTTCTTCCGTTCATGAAAATCACCAGGTACTTTCGTTTCTTTGTTAACTGCCGGGATTTCATCATCAATTGATTCATCAACTTCCTTCCTTTGCGATAATCCACCACTCAGTATATGTTTCAATTCAATTACTTTTTTATTGATATTGGGTATGAGTTTATCGCGGGCATAATCAGCTGCAAACTACGTAACAACGAAGCCATAAATGATATTGACGTAACCAATTATATATAATCGTACGATCAGATTCAATTTGTAAAGAATAAAATTAAATACCAACCTGTCCGCCATGTCCATCGAAGACTGCAAAAAGCGATACACCCGTATTATTTATATCATCATTAACAACAAATCGATCTTCCATGTGAGCACGATGTCCTTGAACAGCGTATGCGCCAATATAACCTTCTTTGAGCTCCCAACTAACTTTCTCAGCGCTCGAAGCATTATTTACCAAAAATTGTAACTTCGATACCTTGTTGGGAATAAATATATTGTCAACTCCAACTCTCATCCACATTAACACTACACATAATAGAAAAATAAAATCATAAGCTAATAATTACTTTGGAAGTCGTTTTGCCAAGTGTATAATGAATCTTCTCGAAAAGACTCTTGCTCCAAACATCAACTGCTTGGATGTAGAATATTATGATGAGCATGATAGCACCACAAACAATGAATTCGGGTTTGAGAATATAAGCGCGCATCATACGCCAAAAATAACCTAGAGGTGTATTAATCCCAGCGGTAAAACCAGTGGGTAAACCCACTGCGATCTTCGACATCAGCTTCATGTATGACAGATAAGTCTGTGGAAGAATGAGATATATGTATTAATATAATTAAACTCAATTGGCAATTGAACAATTTTAAATATTGATTCTTTATGATTTCTCGACTTACTCATCAATTTAATTATTGTTCTATTTTTGTATTCAACAATGATTCAAAACAAAAAATTTCATTGCATTATTTGAAGAATTTCTGGGTCATTATTTACCTGATAAAGAACTTTGTCTTCTAATTCATCATCCATGTTGATTGTATTTTCACAAAATATATAATTTACATAGCTTATTTAATATTTACGAAACATGCAGAACTAATGAGACATTCGTAATATTTCGATGATTATGTCCAATTGCTTACACGAATTGTTTTAATACTTGAATGTAATATTACATTCGATTCGTGGCAAACAACGTAAGAATATGGGGACGAATTAAATATCCAGGGACCAACAACATTCGCGTTGGTGTGATTGGAAATTGTCGCTGTGGCTTAGCACAGCTCAGCCAAAGAATACTCTCCCATGGAAGTTCATAAGTCCATTTTTCGCGTACCTTAAATACCGGCATTGAACAAGTATCGACCTCTGATTTCCAGGGTAGGTACTAAACTTTTCAGGGAACGCGAAAAGTGAACTTCTGATGCAAATAATAGCGCCAACATTTAAAGAAATGAATTATTGTACATAGCAAGGAACTCGTTCGAGAATGTGCATTAATTTATATGTTAAATACGCGTTTATTTAATAGCTAGAGTGTAATTAATTAGAGAAGAAATGACAAAAGGAAAATTGAGAGGACGAGATTGCCAATTCGTAATTTTGATTTTCGCGCGTAGAGCTCAATACGAATGATTGACCAAGGGCTAATGAAAACAGAAAAGAATTTTCCTCTAGGGTGGGTTTTTCACTTGACAAGCACGAAATTTCCCCCTCATGAAGTTCCCTCACTACATATAGATATATATAATGTAACTGAGAGGAGCATTGATAATTAATATATGCGAGAATATTGAAAAGTTGATAATTTCTCATTGAGCTGCATTCGAAAAGACCTATCTTAAGGTTATGTGTATGTGTATGTATGAATATTTACATATAATACTATACCTATACAGGTACGTTAATATATTGTACAATTTTTTTATTTATATGTTCATATACAGGTTGTGTGCGTGTAGCGAACATAATGGAGAAATAAAACGAAGTCGTTTGTATGGTTCTATTGTATATACAATCATACTTTATGTTGTAATGAAAAAGCTGGGCCAAGTAACAAAAGTGATATCCGTTGAAGATGTATGAAAATTTGTCACAATAATGGAGTAACATGATCCAACACGTGAATTATAATTGAATCAATGACATGAAAAAGAAAGAGAAATCTTAAGATTTATGGAAATTAGTTTGTGTCAAACAAAATTCTATCTTTTGATCATAATTGAAACAGCAGATTGAGAAAAGTTCTTGCAAAATAATAAAGAAAGAAAAAAGTAAGAGCGAATGTATGCAGCGTCTATGGAAGTCTATTTTTGTACGCTGCTCGATAATCAACTGAAGTAATACGGTAATAATACATATAGATATAACTTGACGAGATCGAAAATGAAATTATTCATTCGTTATTGACAACACAAGATATAATGCTGGAATCTGGGAAGAAATTGTATCTATTATGATTGGTTTGCTTTGGGAAACGAGAAACCTCCACTGAACGTCTTCAAGATTTTAATCAGAATGTTCAATTATACTGACAACGGGAATAAAAATCAAATGATACAAATGGATGACTCTCTTCATACTACGATTATAAACAATGGATATTCTTCGAATTCAACCAATTTGAATAATAAAATGACTTCATTACTAGATGAAAATAAAAAATTATCCACAATCATGAAAGTTAATAGTGAAAAAATCAAATTTCATTCTAATTCTAGTCCAAATGTTTCAATTACTTCTATGTCGATCTTATTTATTAATTTTTTTGAGCATATACTATCATCATTCAATAAATCCAAGAATATAATTAGAAAAGTTGGTGACAACACTTCGCCCATCAGATTATATTTACTTGTCATGGCGATATTTATTATTACACAATTGTTACCAATGACTGATGCATCAGAACCGTTAAGAAATCCATATGAAATCCTGGGAGTTTCAAGGCGAGCCACATTGCAAGACATCAGGAAAGCATACAAAAATCTTGTGAAGGAATGGTAACAACCACTGATACTATGATTCCTTTTGTTTCGATTCCATTATTACTCTATCTCACTTCTCCTATATGTTTACTTGTAAACAATGTTTTTCTTTTGACATCTCATGTAGGCATCCAGATAAAACTGATCATCCAGCGGCAGAGAATAAATTTGTGGAAATAACGAGGGCATACGAGGTAACTGGATTTTATATATGATGAGTTCTATATTCATTTATTTTTTCGTAAATTGATAATCTCATGAAGTTGTTGAAATTTTTATATTCAGCTATTGTCTGATCCTGAAAGGCGGAAAAAATTCGATAATCATGGCCTAACCGAGGAAGGTCCAATGAGACACAAACAAGATAGTCATTTTCCAATGCCGGATCCGCTCGAGGAATTATTCACTGGCAACTTCAAGTTTCATTATCAAAGCCATGATGTATCATTCTTTCATAAAATGAGCATCACTTATAGGTATAGTACTATTTGCTGAAATATATAATATTTTATTACTTGAATGACTATTAATATCAATATGATAAATAATTACAGAACATTCGAAAATATAATTATACCAAAGAGCTTCCGCACACCGTATTTAATTTTATTTTATTACGATTGGTGTTTTTCCTGCCTCCAAGTCGAACCAACTTGGCGTCGATTAATTGATGAATTGGAGCCAGTTGGGGTGATACTGGTAACTGCTCATGCCGAACGTGAGCCAACATTGGCACGTAAAGTCGGCGTTCATTCATTGCCGTGTCTTGCACTGATCATAGACGGACGCACTAGTATTTATAAAGAATCTTTATTTAGTGTGCAAAAGATAGTTGGTAAGTTTATTCTTTTGTTCCATTTATTTTATCTCATAATCGAAATTTCTAACAAGTTTTCATATCTCTTTTCTTAACTAGATTTCCTGCGCAACAAATTTCCATACAAGCTCATACCGCATATCAACAACAACAATATTAATAATTTCTTATCGGGTTGGACAGACAATAGGATTCGTGCGTTGATATTCGAAAAGAAAGAATCACCCAGATTGCGATATCTACTGGTCGGATTTCACCATCGTGATCGTGTTGCTTTCGGATTTGTTCACATTGGAAAATCTGAAACAGATACAATCGCAGCTAAATATAAAGTGTCTGGGGAGCTGAGTACATTATTGCTCTTCAATGAAAACTCCGAAAAGCCAATGGCATCAGTGAGCATGAAAGATATACCAAGTGAAACAATTCATAACGTTATTGCTAATAACAAATTCCTCGTATTACCACGATTATCAAATCAAGCAATGTTGGATTCCGTGTGCCCACCAGAGTGGTTACGACCGCAAAAACGTTTATGTGCGATACTGATATCACAGAATGCCGCTATTCACGATTTAGCTCGCGATAAATTTCGTGAGGCTGCAATCGCATCTCCATACAGCACTGAACGTGTCAGATACACTTATGTATTCAAAGAATCCCAGCCAGAATTTGTCGCAGCATTAAGTGCAGGCGAAGATAGTCCAATGGAGCCACTATTACACATTGTCATAATATGGCGACGCGATGCAAATCATTTAAAATACGAGTGGTTACCAAACGGATGGCTCGAGGCAACACGAGATGATAACAAATGGAATGAAACTCGTCGCAAACTTGAGCAAACGCTCCAAAAATTATTACGTGTGACTGAAGCACTGCCATATGCAGCTAAAGTTGAAGAATTAGCCGATGAACATGCACAAGGAACTGTTGGTAAACTCATTGGAAGAGCATTATTAGCTGTTGATTATATATCTGATAACATATCGAAGGAACAAATTTTACCGTTGATATCAGTTCTCGCTACCATAATGTTAATCGGCGCCGCAGCTTATGGAATGGTTTATCTTGTCAAATTAGAAGAAATCAGTATACAACTAAATCGTGAACAATGCAAGGAAAGTTTCAAATCAACGCCATCACCGCCACAACTGCGATTACATGAATTGAGAGCCGAAAAATATAATGGACTTGTCAGATTACTCAAGCCAGGATGTAGAACCATAATATTGCTTGTCGATTATCAAAGTAGATTAAAATTATTGCCAGCATTTCACAGAGCTGTTTGGCCGTACAGAAAGAATAAAACTTTAATGTTTGGTCACATGTCATTAGAACGAGGTTTAGATTGGTACAAGAAAGTGCTGTCACTTAGTTTACCAGAACCGAAAGAACTGAACATAAATCCGAAAAATTGTGTTGGGACCGTTCTCGCGTTGAATGGTCACCGGAAATATTTCTGTATGTATCATGCAAAGCATCCAGAATGCAGCAAGGGTAAAGGCACCAAGGTAATTACCCATGGTCAATAGAAATACGGATTTATGGCCCGATTGATGTAAAATATATTGATTCATAATTAATTTATGCATTGTAGCGAATGGAACGAATAACGAAACATTTAGCACGACGATCTGATGATACTGAAGCTGGAGCATTCATAGGCTTCGATAGTTCCAGCGATTCCGATGTATCACAAGAGGAGGTAATTCTGTGCACATATAAATGTATGAAGCGCACCGAATACATTTAATGTTATTGTTACAGATCAGACATGAGGTGATATATCAAGACAAACTTCTAGACGGTCTACCAAATTGGTTGGATCGATTGTTTGAAGGCTTGACACAACGTTATTATATTAATTATTGGCCCGATTTCATCGTTAAATAGTGTTGAGCGCTGATATAAGTGTTGACGCGTACGTATATGCCTTTTTTAAAATCATACATAGAAAAACACGAAACAATAAATACATTTTCTTGATTCTAGTCATTAGAATACAGTGGCGTTTACTATATCAGATATTGAATATTGCCAATGAAATTTTGAGCGCGGCTTGCATATAAAGACACAAAATATTCTTCATATAGGTAGTATACAGACGTAAGAAATTGTTACCAACAAAATATCACAAGATTATAGTGCTGGATGAATATCTAAATAGATTAATGCATACTGCTGAAGAGAGAATGGTGCAAGAATTTTAATGAATTCATTCTGATAATTCTAATCTAAATAACACGGACAATTGCATACGTATATGTTATTTTCTGTAAAAGTCATTTCCATACATGTGGATTGCTAGTCGCTTCCAGAATACTGAAGACATGTTCAATAAATTAAGGTAAAATTAGTGCAATTGATATATTCATTATATCTTTTATCGACTGAATCACTCTCTTCGGCAGAATAGGTATAAATGATCATCGTCATTGACCGTAACAATGGAAATATTTAAGTTCCATACAACATATTATGATTCTTTCATAAATGACACTATAGCTGATAGTTATTCATTTATAGATTTATTATATATGACAATTAAAACTATAACCACCCACAACATCATGATATAGTTGGAAAATTTATGTGTCGACATTCAATATTCTCTACTTACCCGGTGAATGGAACATATAACAAAAAATAATTACGTAATTCAGTCGGAAACTTTTTCAGAGTATAAAGAAATATGTTACTATTTGGCAATTAGATGGAAATTATACACATTTATGCTTGTTACACCGTACGGACTTTTAACATACGAAATTATAGTCCAGAATCATAATGGAAATAATAATCATTATTAAATAATTCGTATGAATAATTGAATTTTCACCACAAGTTTATTACTGCAATTTCCTATTACACATCTGGATCTTCGAAAATTTATAAATGAAACACGAAACAGCTAGCTGAGACGTGAATAGATTAAACAATTCTTCAATCTGTTCTATCATCAAATCTTTATATCTATTATTACATGATAAAAATAGATGTTCATACAACTGACAAATAAGATTGAAATAAAAAATGATATTATTAATTTTAGTATTTATAACTATAATTATTATTATTATTAGTGGCGATGTTACAACCCATCATTCCTCATCGCTCACACGACAATGAATGATAATCAAATGATCACGTATCTTGATTCACACCACTGTCACCGCTATTATACCCATAAAATTAATTTATTTTGAAATTACGAATTGCGAATACCGAGAGCTTGCTCCAACTCTGCTCGTTTTTGTTGAACTTTCGTATAAAAATACCGACAAACGGCCTCTTGTGCCCATGGCTGATAATAAAATTCAGCTCTACGTTCCTCCTCAGGATTACCAACGACATCAGTCATTGTTTTCAGATCACGTGTTTGGGATATGATCCATTTATTGATAAACTGCTGTGGGTCCTTGGCAAAACTGAGGAAGAATTCGCGGTTTGTTTTTAACTGGTTAATTGTCTCTACTGTCTCGTGGATCTTATTATCCAAACTTTGAATCTCCTGTTGACTCGCGGTTGACAATAAAAAGTTATTCATTTGCGTTTTAAGCGTGTCGTCAACTTCGACGTCAATGTCGTAACACGCTGTCTGTTTTGTTTCTGTACCTTCAACACTGATAACATGATTAATTACAATTGGATCAGGTGGATGCAATAGTGGATTCAATCGCTGTGGAATTTCTGCAAATTTCATTCTGGGACAGGCAAATATCTGCTCTAAATATTTATCACAGTTGATAAATTCACGCTCGTGACTGTCTTGAAGTTTGTGGGTCTTTATATACTGCCACAATGCTGAAATAATGACTGGTCTTGTTTGAGTGTGAACACCTAGAAGGCGCGCTAGACGTGGATCCAGCTTAAACTGCAAAAAATTGGATTTGAAATACTGTGCAGAGACAACATCATTGATATATCCTCCATCTCGAATATATACAATACCTGCAATGGCTGATAGTCAAGTAATAGAAGAATAGTACATCGGACATTTTTATCCCCGGGGCGTTTCACTTGGAATCCATCAGTTTCTTGCGTAGTCAATGTACGATGCCATTCAACTAGATGATTATCTGGTCCATAGAGATCTTTGTCCAATTCAATAACTAAACTCTTGAAGAATGATGAAAATTTCCGCTTCACCTGCGCAACACACAATGCAAGACATACTGTTTTATTTACATGGATATATTTTTCCAAAATTCTATGATTCATTCTAAACAAAAATATATATCTATTCATGCTTATTCTATTGTTTGTTTGTGATTTATAATTGCAAACCTTATTGGGATCATTTTTAGTGTCATCCAAGAGACGTCCCTCAACGCGCAATTCCCATGATGCTACTGAACCCTCTTCACCCTCACTTGCCTCTTTCGCTGGATAAAAAGTATTTGAAATAAATATTCT
Source organism: Meteorus cinctellus (assembly GCA_030523045.1). NCBI lineage: Eukaryota > Metazoa > Arthropoda > Insecta > Hymenoptera > Braconidae > Meteorus > Meteorus cinctellus. The sequence goes on from JAPYZF010000433.1 coordinate 45,324, forward strand.
CAACTTTCTTTTTTGTTTCATTGGACGTTTCAATGCCTCTTGTATGTCGAGACGTTTTCGCATAATGGTAGCGTCAAGTTTACGTTCAAATGCGAGTAAATCCATGTATGCTTGTGACTCTGGTACCAAGTCACGTACTTTCTGCGGCAGTATTTTATCTGCCAATTTCTTCTTCTTCTTAGAGGTGGAATGTGAAAAATCACTGTTCCAAAAATACCTAGATGAGTTTTTGTAGAAATCATATATTGAAAAATCAAAAGAAATTTGGAAACTTGTTTGTGTGTATGCTGTAGCCAGGGTATGCATTATTGTTGGAGTTCCGAAATGAAACAAACTTTAATGTCATTAATAAATTAATTAAATCAATGAAAATGAATTAATGAAATAAAAAACTCAGTCTTTTTCACATGTGAATTCAATTATGAATATAAAAAATATAACGTATCATCATTATATGTTATGGAAATGAAAACTTACGGTTTCTGTTGTGACATAGGTATACGTTGATCCGCACGACTTTTACTTCCAGGTGGTGCTGGCATTGGACCTTGTCGCAAATTTGAATAAGGCTGGTTAGGCCTCATTATTCCACCAGGTCCGGGAACGCCACTGCCCATTTGTGGTGGTGGCGTGAATCCAGTTCTTTGTTGCATCTACAAAATCACACAAAATTCCTGAATGTCTTATAGATCCAAAATACATTGAAAGTTCTTACCGGAAAATTTGGCCCAGCATATTGGCGTAAATTCGGTGGCACTGATGGTGGAGGGTACCTCTGCGATTGTGGACCATTATTTCCTGAATTATTTCCAGGGAACCGTTGGGCCATTGTACTGCAGCTTCTAAAATCATATTTTTCATTCATATTGTCATCACAAGATCTTCTGATATTCATTTCAATGATGAATCCCTAGGTTTTTTTTCCAAATTCAATCATTTTCAACTATGAATATGGATAAACTCCAATTGTGCACAACAGCTACAACTTCATCATTCATATCTACTCCTTATTATTCCTCACAATTATTATAACTGATAATTTTTTTGTTTATATTGTGGAAGATAAAGGTGCGAGAGGAAAAAGCTTACATCGAAACTGTAAAGACACAACCAAGCACTAATAAGAATATTTACTATTTCGTAGTAAAGTAACATAAATATTTCAAATGATATATATGAAGTGATGCACATGATTACTGAATAACCACTTTACCAATAAGAGCAGACGTTGGAATATCAGACTTTTCTCTTTCAGATAGAGAACAGATATGTAAACTTAATTCAAAATGTCAATAGCAAAAATGAATTTCCTGCAACTAAACTCCAGCCATCATCTACAATCCATCGCCCATCGGCATCATCGGCAGTGATCATAGGTCGCGCTGGTGGCATACTCGTGGACTTATATATATATATATATATATATATACATTTCTGAATGGTTCTGGCGATGCTAACGCCACCTACACCCCCATACAAAGATGCGTGTCCGGATTTCTTTTCGGATTAACGAAAAACAACGAACGGGTTGGCTGATAATTGATCCATTATTGAATGTCTGCTGATATCATCAATATGAATATCATACCGGCGCATTTTAATTCATTTTTTAATTCCTAGATGTCTTTATAGTTTTAGGTTAGAGAAAGATCCTGGGATTCCGTGGAACGAAAAACAAAATTATCAAATATAGGGAATAGGATTTTATTATTTGGGGTGATCGGTTTATGGATGGTTTTTACACTCACTGTACAAGTCATATAATTATATTTCCATAAGCCGGTCAGCATCCATTAAAAATTCACGTGAAAGGTTACTTCCTGGTGGGACGATATACTGAGCTCCTACTAAACAATCTCGTAGTTCTGTGCCCTCTTCAATTACACAACCGTCGCATAGAATGCAGTTTTCAATAACACATCTGAATATGAAGAAAAAATATTTTTTTTGACCATATTAATCAATATGAATATAAAAATTGAAATGATCAATCTGGCTCATAGAATTAGACTTACCTCTGTTTGACCATAACATTTCGCATGATTATGGTGTTGCTAATGCGGGTCTTGGATTCAATTGTCGAGGCAGGACCCAAGTTTGATACTTTCACAGATGTTTTGTCATCAACCACAGCTCCTTCATCTATCCTACTGTTCATAATTTGTGAACTTTTTACAATAGCAAGTGGTGATATTGCTGGTTTCGTAGTTTCAAATAATGGTAATTCAGTTATCTGTAACAATCGTAACAATGTGTAATACTAAACCCATATACGCTATCTTAAATATTTACCTTGCTGTTCGCGAAAGTATACATTTGTATTGTATTCGCTCTTAAACCAAATGCGTCGGATATGTGAGCATAGCATTTTATTGGATCATCATGATATGCTCCTTCCAAGTCACATCTATGATCATTGAATGCAGACATTTTCCTGATAGATTCATCTAAATCACTTTCAGTTGCAAAGCGAAAAATGTCGTCGCGTGTATCGATTGTTACAACAGATGGATTTTTCTCATCCACAGATGATCGAGCAGGACGACTCAATTGTTTACTCACTACATAGGGTAATAATTCACCTTTCAATGTACCAAAGTTTCTGTAATAATGCGTTCATATAGAAATCATTATAAATTATTAAATGCCAAAAGGTTGAATGCTTACTCATTGTGAACTAAGAAATCGAGAATCCATTTGTTGATGACATAAAAATGTGCATCTAATAATTTTGAATGCATTGTAAAACTCGTATGCTTTCTGAGCAACTTCTGGGATATGCTGATGGAATCTTCGAAATCCGATGCAGATGCCAAAAAAACCAATCTATTAGTTTCATTATCTATCCCGATAAGATCTGTCTCGGGTTTTTGTTTACTTTGAGGTCCTGGTGTAACAAAAGTGGACGGTATTTTTGGAATAGGAAGCATAAGTGCAACAACACTCGCATTATGTTTTCTAAATGAATTCAAAATTCGTGAAACATCTACATCAGCAATCAAATCACATGACACAACAATGCAGTCCTTGTTAATTCTATCATGAATATATCGAACTGCATCGGCCGTTCCAAGATCTTCACCTTCCGGAATTCCAACAAGTTCTAATTTAATGTTCAAGCCCAATTTATCAACAGCTGTGCTCACTTCTTTCTTTATACTCTCCGTCACAACAACAATTGCTTCCGTAAACCCAGCTTTCAGCAGTGAATTCAGAGGATAGAAAATCATTGGAACATTGTTGATTGGCAGCAGGCACTTTGGCTTTCCTGCAGTTAATTCGATCATTCGCGATCCTTTGCCACCAGCCAGCACGACAGCTTGAAATTCAGTGTATCTCACCATGTTTATATCAAATCCAAATGGTATTTTATCAAATTCGACGAAAACAATCAACTGGTTCTGCTTACATTCATTGTTACCTCGCTCCCAAATAGTCACAACGAAGTTTATTTGTTTGGTACAAAACGATCACAAAATACGTTGTATGATCATGCTAACGAGTTCGCACGCGCTGATAAAAATGTGAAAAATGTAGATGTCTCTTGAATACAAATAGATAATTATTCTATGATATAATTTATATACATATATATGGTAAATACTGCTGTATGAACAACCAATCAAAGCTGCGACTTATCATTTGATTTGACCAATCACGTTATAGGAGGAAATACATAAAAAGTGAGGTTAGGAACGATGAGAAGCGGCAGGTATCCTTCGCATGCTGCTCTTCGAATGAGCGCACATGCTTTTATTTTTATTATTGGAAAACTGATTGACAATAAGTCAACAGAATAAAAATGGGTAAAAAAACGAAAATTGGAAAGCAGCGGAAGGATAAATTTTATCATTTGGCAAAAGAGACAGGTACAATTTGATTATATTTTATTTTTCATATCGATATCTGATATTTCATACACAGTCACATGGTTGAATAAAATTTGAATCGATTTCAGGTTATAGATCTCGTGCGGCGTTTAAATTGATTCAATTAAATCGTAAATTTGAATTCCTACAAAAATCGCGAGTATGTGTGGATTTATGTGCTGCACCTGGTGGATGGATGCAAGTTGCCAGGCAAAATATGCCTGTTTCATCTATCGTTATTGGTGTTGACTTGTTTCCAATACCACCTATCCCTGGGTGTATAAGTTTGGTAGAAGATATCACGACGGATAAATGTAAAACAGCTATATCAAGAGAACTGAAAACTTGGAAAGCCGATGTTGTATTGCATGATGGAGCGCCGAATGTTGGTAAAAATTGGTTGCACGATGCTTTTGCACAAACAGTATTGACTCTGTCTGCTGTAAAATTAGCATCACAATTATTGAGAGCTGGTGGATGGTTTGTAACAAAAGTATTCAGGTCTAAAGATTATGAGGCTCTCGTTTGGGTTCTCAATCAATTGTTCAAGAAAGTCCATGCTACAAAACCGCAGGCATCAAGAAGTGAATCGGCTGAGATATTCATCGTGTGTCAGTACTACATTGCACCTGATAAACTTGATCCAAAGTTTTTCGATGCGAAACATGTGTTTTCCGATCTTAGCTTGGAACCATCCAATAAATTGGATCTGGCTCGTCCGCAAATCAAGAAGGCCAAAGCTATTGGATATCCTGAAAATGATTATACGTTGTATCATCAATTGTCAGCTACTGATTTCATAGCACATGCTACTGGAGCAGAAGCATTGCAAACCACTTCTGAAATTGTTTTTGATGATGAAAAAATAACGAATCATCCAAAAACAACGAAGGAACTTATCGAGTGTTGTAAGGATATTAAAGTATTGGGGCGAAAGGATTTACGGTTGTTGTTGACATGGTGGAAAGAGTTGCATCATGAATTCCATGTTAAACCAGAACTGGAGAAAGCCGCTCAAGCTAAAGCCGAATTGGAAAAGTCAGCGGTCAATGGGGAGGAAGTTAATGAGGAGGATGCCGAAGATGCAGAGATAAATAACCAAATTGTTGAATTGAGGGCGGAAGCCGCAAAGGAATTGAAGCGGAAAAAGAAAAAAGTACAGAAGGAGAGGCTGAAGTTGAATGAGCGGCTCAATTTGAAAATGATCCACAAAGGCGATGAAGGACCAAGACTTGAAGGGGATGACATGTTTACACTGAAACAAATTAAAACTCACGAAATTTTAGCAAAAGTTACCGACCAGTCACCTGATGTCGTTGCTGAGAGTGATGTAGACTCAGATGATGAAGTTCGATTATCAAAGAACTTGAAATACGAGAAGGAAACTGGACATTTGTCGAGTTCAGGAACACATTATAAGACAGACGGTGATGAAAGTTTGTCCGAGAAAGAAGACGATGAAGATTCTGACAGTGATAAATCTGGATTAGGTCTTAGTGATTCGGATAATGAAGACGACGAATTAGTTGACAAAAACAAAAACAAAAGAATGAAAAAAATGAAGGCAAATGATATCGATGATGAATGGGAAAATAATCCACTAGTAACAGATTTAGATAGCAGAGATAAGAAAACAAAAAAAATTCATAGAGCTGAACTTTGGTTTGAGAAAGACGTTTTCAAAAACTTAGAAAATGAGAAAGATGAAGATTTCGAATTGAACAAAATGGCTGAAATTTACAAGGAAAAATGCAAAGCATCAAATGGATCACAGGATGGAGTAAAAGCTAAAGCAAAATTGGAAACTAACAAACAAAAAAAAGGAACCAAGGAAGATGTTGAAGAATCATCAGATTCAGATTATGATATGAATGAATTCACGGATTCGAAAACAAAAAATGAGAAAAAAAATAAGAAGACTGGTGGTGTCGATGGCTTTGAAATTGTCTCCAAAGAAAAATCATCAAAACCATTTGGCAAGAGGAAATTAAATGATCAGGATTTAGCATTAGGTTCATTGTTAGTACAAAGCAAGAAAGCGCGTCGTGATTTAATTGATAGTGCTTGGAACAGGTATGCATTTAATGACGAACGTTTGCCTGATTGGTTTGTACAAGATGAAGAAAAGCACATGAAAAAAGAGGCTCCAGTTCCGAAAGAACTTGTAGATGAATACAAAAAACGAGTCGAAGATTTGAATGTTCGACCTATAAAGAAAGTGATAGAAGCTAAAGCAAGGAAAGCAAAACGTTCGGCGCGTAAGTTGGAGAAAGCGAAGAAAAAAGTTGAAGCACTCATGGATAACGAGGACGTGAGTTCTCGTGAAAAAGCTAAGCAAATTAAAGATGTGTACAGTAAAGCGCGGCGGGAACCCAAAAAAGAAGTGCAGTACATAGTCGCAAAGAAATTCAGCGCTGGGAAAAAAGCAGCCAGACCTGCAGGAGTAAAGGGCCATTATAAAATGGTTGATCCGAGGATGAAGAAGGAATTACGTGCAGCGAAAGCTAAGGATAAAACTAAAGGTCGTGGCAAAAAATCACGAGCTCCAAAACCGCAACGCTTCAAATCCAAATCGAAACCTCAGAACAGTAAGAAAAAGAGAAAGTGAAACATCGGTTGAAGCAACGTACATAGTTTTACGTTAGGATTGAATTGCAAAACTTATGATAAATTCCCATCATATAATGCGTAACATTATAATATTAATTATAGTGTTGAAATATTTTTCTCATATTTTAATAATAAAGATCTATGATGTAATATCAAATGAAGAACATATTTATTTAGATGAGCTTGATGTGGTTGTCCATCATTTTTCCTCAACTAATAATGCAATAACATGAATGAACGCAAATAAATGTTACCTATACATGTAAACGTTTGATTGAGTTGAATAGTTTCATGAAATCATTTATTTACATCATCATCTCATACACTAGTACATTCTAGTTAGTTTGAGGGTGAAAAAAACGATCTTGAATGGAAAATTACATGACTTATTGTACACATATTCTTTTATTTCCATTTGATAATAATATAAACCAAAAAATTGTCAATAATATATAGGGACACGATTATTCATATTCAAAATAAAAAATAAAAAAAATTGAATGAAAGTAATACGCAAAATTAAAAATATCCGATTTAAATGACCAATTAAATAGCAGCAGTTCAATTGACGTGCATAGGGTAGTTTGTTAAATCTAATGTTAGGACTTTGCTTTCAAGGCATCCACCAACATCCGGACAAATTCCAACGAGTGCGTCAGCATGACAATAAAACTCTTCCTTCAATGAAATAACAATTGTCTGTAGTGAGCTTGTTTTATCTCTGATATAACTCGCCACTTTTCCAATATTTGTATTGTCTAATGCCGCATCAATTTCATCTAATACAAAGAAGGGAGCCGGTTGAAAACTGTGCACTGCAAATAGTAGCGCAAGTGCCGCTACAGTTTTTTCACCACCCGATAAATTCGACATGGGTTGGAATCGTTTACCCGGTGCGACACAATTGTAATTGATTCCGTCCAAATAAGGCTCTTCTGGATTTTCTGGCCCCAGAAATGCCTGTGCTGATTGATTTTTAGCAAGACTTTTATATATTGGATCAATTTCATTGGCAACATGTTCAAAACATGCCATAAATTTATCATGACGTTCCTTTTTAACTTTCTCAAACATGTTCTTGGCTTTTTTAGCTTTCTTTCGTGATTGTTCAAACTCTTCATTGGTCTCTTGAAGTTTTTCCTTCGCGAGATATAATTTTTGTATGGCCTTCATATTCGGCGCTTGAATTTTTTGAATGCTAGTTTGAAGGTCAATAATTTCTGCATTAAGTTTATCAGTAGCCTTTTTCAATTCATCTTCTTCAAGATCTTTGAAATTATCAGACAAATGTGAATAATCAATCGTTATTCGACTTTCACGTTCGTATTGCTGTTGAGTATTAATAGTAGAGTCATTGTTTGTGTCATTATTTGTCGTTTCACCAGAAATGTCCTCCATATTTCCATGGATCATTGGTATTGCAATATCTTCAAGTTTGCATTGCATCAATATTGCATGACGCTCTGCTTTTCGTTGTTCGATTCTTGTTTCAATTGAATTCAATTGCTTCTGAGCTGCTTGAATATCCTTAGCAATAGCACCAACATCCCGCCTACATTTTCCAATTTCCTCCTCCTTTTGATCAACCTCCATTTTCTTAGCATTTCTTGTTGATTTCAATTGCTCCATTTGTGCTTCATCATTATCAATTTCTGTCTTTTGATTAACTTCAGCTAAACGAGCTGATTCTAATTTATCTTCGGCGTCTTGTACAGCACGTTCCCATCTCAATACATTGCTTTCAGTGTCGCGTTGCTTTTCGAAATCCAACTGATTATAAATTCTATTGCATTGATTTTCAAATTCCATTCGTTTTTTGGCTCTTTCCTGTTGTGATCTCAATTCACGTTCTTCATAGTGACGAATATTTAAGACGCCGATCTGTTCACAAAAGCTCGCAAATACATCATCCTCAACGTTATTCATTTTCTCTTTTATATTCTGTATCTCTTGATCACGTTCTGCCATTGTTTTCTCAATGGCTGCGATTGTTGGCTCAAGTTTATCCAACTGAGTTTGCAACGATTCAAGTTCACTTTCGAGTTCAGCTATTTGTTTTTTAGTTGCTGTTAAATCACTCTTATTGTACTTTAGTCGGGTCTCTAAACCACGTATTTGCGATTCAATTGTATTCAATTCAGATTCTTTTCTCGACTTCTTCAAAGACTCTCGCAATTCCTCGGTCAATTTTTCTTTCTGTGCTTTCAATTGTGCCATTTGTTTCTCATCCCACCTCTTGGCCTTTTTGGCGAGATCCAAACTACCACCGGATATAATCCCAGCTTTTTGATAAAACGTACCGTCAAGAGCGACACAATCGTATCGTGTTTTTTTATCTAATTCATAAGCAACTTTATTTGCATCCTCTGGTGTTTCACATACTAATGCATTATTTGTAGCAAATAATACCGCACGATCAATATCTTTTGGTGAGAAATGCAATACGTCATACAGTAATTTAACGTTTTTAGGTTCTTGAATATTACGTAGCCGTTCTTTTAACGGTTTAGCTTGAATATAATCAAGTGGTAAAAATGTTTCGGGTTCAAGATATTGTTCTTTCAGATACTGTATACATTGTCTCGCTGTTTTTTCGGTATCAACAACTATTGCCTCCATATATTTACCAAGCACTTTCGTCACAGCAACATTATATCGCTTGTGAATTGGCTCGCACATATTGTACATACGATCATAGACGCCAGGGAATAGACGTTTGAAATTTTCTACGATTTCCGTCTTGCGTTTCGTTCGCGAAACCTCGTGTTTATCAACTTTGGCGTCCCCAAGTTGTTCCGATATGCTCTCAAGATCGCGTTGGAGCCGTTGAATTTTATCTTTCGATGATCCTACGTCTGTTTGTAAATCAGCGCGCAATTTTTTCTGATCTTCTAACGCTGTTTCAGATGTTTTAATATGTTCCTCTAATTTCTCAACACGCTTCAATGCCTCCTCCTTCATGTGACCTTTTTGCTTCAATTTATTCTCAATATCAGTTTTCTTTCGGCTCTCATTATCGAGACGATCCTGATCTGATTTTTGCTCACGATTTATTGAATCCAGCATTTGCAAATAGCGCGCTGATTGTTTTCCCGCTTCCTCCTTGAGTCGATTATATTCGCCAACTTGTTCGTCCTCGAGTTGCACATCTCTGCCTTGTAACTGCGATTGGCCAGCAATACTAGCTTCATATACAGCTTTTGCTTCCTCTACCTTTCGTAATTCTTCTTGGAGTTCGTTGATGTCTTTTTTGTGTGCTTCGTCAGCAGTACGAGCTTGTATTAGTGACTTACGTGCTGATTCAACTTTCTTTTGCATATGTGCCACACGTTCTTTTGCTTTGATGAATGTCGGCCTCTTTTTTGTTATTTCTACTTCAACTTCCCTTATATCTTGTTCTATTTTCGCAAGATCACGTGTCAACTTGCCGGCCTCTTTCTTTCGCTCTTTCAATATCTCTTCAGCTTTTTCTTTTTTCTTCTCCACTTTTTCCAAATCGTGATGCTTCTTCTTTTGATTATTCTCCAAATTTTCAATGTCCCTTTCATTATGATACAAACGAAATAATTCGAGTTCAATCTGTTTCTCGACATATTCCTCCTTTAAACGTTGATATTTCTCTGCCTCTTCTTTTTCTAATTTCGCTTCTTTTCGCTCGGCAGCTATTCCTTTCTTTTTTTGATATGAAAATTGTGTTTCTTCTTCGGCGCGCAACATTTCAGCCCTTAATCTTTCATATTCCGATTTTAATGAACCTGAGTTACTGATTTCTTCGAACAATGCTGTTCTTTCTTTAGGATTCTTCATAGCAATGGATTCCACTGCACCTTGGAATACTAAAAAGTTTTTAGCTTTCACGTTTATACCAAGCTGTTCCAATTCAGTCAGATAAATTTGACTCGTCACCATCTGAAATAAAGAAAATTAGCATATTCAGTATATATAGATGCCATTTTGTATCGTGAAATAATAATTTTCGAATGATGGAAATATTACAATGCCATTGATTCGGTGTTCCGATGAAGAGCCTTGGACTGATCTCATGAAACTCTTCTCACTACCGTCCTCAAGCTCAAAAACGGCAGTAACAGATGCAGTTCGCGCCACTGGCTTTCCTATGGATGCACCATGAATAAGCTCACTGAATCGTTTGACACGTAAACTACTGGTCTTTTCACCCATAACAAAACTGATGGCGTCCATGAAATTCGATTTCCCTTCAACATTGAAAAATTTATCAATAACACTTGTTCATCGACATAACTTGCTTCACATCCAATGTAAATTTCGTCATTATTCATGCTAAAATGTTGACAAATCCATACCTGATCCATTTGGTCCAACAACTGCAGTGAAAGACTTGAGTGGACCAATAACCAATTTCCCCTTATACGACTTGAAGTTCTCAACTTCAATATGCTTTAAAAATGCCGGCATATTGATCAGAAAATTGTAATAAATGTGTATTAAATGAAGATTAGACACAAATTACTGGCCATTGGCGCCATAATTTTTCTCAGGAAAGTTGCCACGCTCCACATATACACAGCGTAATCGACATACACTCAGAACTTTGATGCCACCATTTTGGTTGTTGTATACACACAGTACAGTCACCACCAGATATGCCTGGGTCGTGAATTTTCCACTTCTATCCAATCTACCAATTATTATGCTCATGGGAGAGTAAAACACAGCGTGAAC
>JAPYZF010000434.1:0-55854 GCA_030523045.1 Meteorus cinctellus
CGGGCTTCAAAGTATCGAAATGTTCTCAAATGATGCGATCCCTCGAAAAAAAGACCTGAAAGTACGCTTCCTGTATATATATATATATATATATATATACATATATACATATTACAATGTACAACAAATATACATACATATGTGCGTGTAATCGTGACTCGTCAAAAAAACATTCAACCTGACAGTCTGATATTTTGTTGCAGGATATGGGGGCAAGGGCTGAAGGCAAACGCGCAAGTTACTTGGCCTCCCAGCCCACATCAGGCGAACACCTACACATTTCCATATATATATATATAGATGTAGAAATGTAGGGAAAAAGGTGGCGGGCACGACCTGGCCAAGCGCAAGAGAGGGAAAGTGGCCCGGGGCTCTGACACGCTCGTGTTGAGTAAAAGTACTCTCGTGAGGTATTTCCTAGTGTGTAACGAAATGGACGATGCGTATATTCGATACACATATATGTATATACACGTGTATAAATATATGGAGGGCATATCGATTAAATAGGAGTGTGTGCGTAAGGGTGAAAATGCGTGACTGTACAAAATCCCCATGCTATGACAATTTACGTGTGTATATTTGTATGGATGAATGTTACATGTATGGAGGAACGAGAGATTCTTGGCTCTACCACAAATATACATTGTTGGCTTTTATGTTTACGATGATAATAAATTATTCTATTTGTATATTAGATGGAGTTTTGATGTCAGCATGAAGTATTGAATGAGGTGGATTATGATGGCGGCAAATGTTTCATGGGGTTGTAGAGGTTGGTGTCGAGTACAGGTGTTTTTAGATCTATGTTAATTATTTGAGAATGAAGGCGTTTTATTTATTGTTGGGAATGAAGAATTTTATTTGGGGTGAAGGAAAACGTGTTTTTGACATTGAAGAGATTTCGAAAGGGGAATAAGTAATTAGGGATTTGGAATAATTTGACATTGCGATGGTTTTTTTAGTTGGTATTTATGAGAATGAGGTCGTCGAATTTGGTAGGTTTGAGATTTATGTTGGGGTTGTTGTTTGGATTATTGCAAAGGGGAATTTTGTTTTATTTTGATAGAAAGAGGTGTGATATTGTTATGGGTAATTTTATTGTTATTTTGATAAGGGGGTTGAAGTCTTTCAATGTTGGATTTTACTTGAGATTGAAATGCTTCGTGCTCGTGTATGCTGTTAAAGTCTATTATAAAGCAAGTGAAATTAATTACATAGAGATTGCAATCTGATAGGTGTGAAGAAAGACAAGTGGTTGAGAAGTGGTTGGGTGCTTACAGGGTAATTCAAATGATTTATTCGCATTGGGTCATTATTGATGTGTGTTTGTACAGTAATTCGAACTTTGTTTGAGTGTTCTAGAAAATGTCATTGGATTTTTCTTTCGAAGAAATTCCACTCAAAGGATTGATTTTATGCCTAATCTATTTCATTCCTTTTTTTTTTATCATGAATAAGAAGATTTTCTTTGGAGCTTTTATGAACTTTTATTCCTTTCATTTTTACTTCATTTTAATCTGTTCAATTTATGGAAATGTGGAAATCTCATTGCAATCAATCGTAATGTTAATTAACGTTTCAGTATGAAATTCATTTCGGTTTTTTTTTTGTTCAGTGATTAATTGCGTATCTCATTTAATCCTTTCATTTTCATTTCATCTTATATGTTATTGCGAAATAAAGGAAGATTATTCTGGAATATATGTATAAATAAATACAAAACATATACCAGTCAATTAAAATTGAATTTTCGAACTATGTCACGTGAAATATACACAACGGTTCGTTAACTATTTTCTATATATAAATATCACATTTGAAAATTTATACATATGTAAATATATATCTTTCTATGTTCAATTAAATTGACGATGAAAGTGCTATTTCACAATTCATCCGCGAGTTCTATACATTTTATATTCAAAACCACTATCGTTCGATGAAGCGGCAAATCGTACCGTTGTGTCATGATATGTTGTGCATATGGACATAGGGGTCTATGTGTGTGAACCTCCACGTATGGTGTAATTGTGTCGGACTTCTCTAGAGACAAATGTTTCAACTATATTTGCAGCGTCACGGCGAAAAAAAAAACAGAATGATAAATTAACTCATCTTTACTCGAGCAAATTTTCAGTCGCTCAATTATTACCATAAAATTATTCTTATAATGCTTGATGTTGGAACATAACTCTTTCCTCAGTGTTTTATTCAAAGATGGGATTTTTCTCTTCTTTATGATATTCCATAGGTCAAAAAAAAATATATTGAATTCATATACACGCTATCTAGTAAATTCTCAATCAATAATTCATAATTATAAAATTTCACAAACAAAATTCTAATCATAAAAATGATAAAAAATATTCTCTATTGATCTCATTAAATTAAATTAGATCCCATTATTTTCCCATTCTACACTTCAATAGATAAGTTATTGATCTATCCAATGGGTTGAATAGTCGAATGAAGAATAAGCTCCAATTAAATTGTCTAAAATCGGCAAATTTTCACGTTTCAATGTAAAAAAAAAAGATTATTTTTGTGATGAATTCGCATTTTACACTAATAACTCATTAGTACACACTTACCTGTTTGGACAAGTTTGAGTGCATTTCCATTGTGTTGCTTGAGTGACTCATTCAAGGTTGCGTGCGTCAGTTCCTTGAGAGGATTTATACCCTCCTCACCACCACTATTACGATTGTTTTGCATAATCGGGCAGTTTTTTAATTTTCCTCTTGTGGAAATATTATTATTTTGTTTATTACCGTTTTTAAATTTACTAAAAAATGTCTTGTCTCTTACACCAATTACTTTGTTTCTATTTAATTCATTTTTATTTTTAATATTTTTATCATTACTACTGCTGTTATTTTTATATTTGTTATTTTTATTTTCAGTGTAACTGATGGTGTTGGTTGAATTACGATGACTTGAATGCAACTGCTGTTGTTTTTCACAGCTGTTGTATTCACGAGAATTCACAGCGATCCTTGATGATGAAGTCAATGACACACGACGAATTGGGTTATCATAGATTCTGAGGAGCTCTTCCGCCGGATAGATGACGTACATGCCCGGACAAAATCGTGTTTTTGTTTAACCACCTGAACGTCGTCGTTCCCGCGCGCACAAACATTGCGTTTTGACCACAATTCATCGTTGACCGGGACAGCGGCGACGAGCTGTTGCTGCACGCGACCTTTTATTATCCACTCCGACAATAGTGATGTTCTTAATGATGATGATGATGTAAATAGTGATGCGACGGCAGCAGGCCACGGTAAAAACATGTTTCAGCGGCGCGAATGACGAATTTATTGATGCCAGTTGCAAATTTTCGCGATTATTTTCTTCATTTGTTCATAAAAGCTCGTGCAGACTATTTCACGGATTCTCCACCATTTTCCAGTTTGTTGTAATAAAACTGGTGGAAATTGATTGGATTAGTTTTGAAATAAACGTTGAGTAACAAGTAGTTGCTATACTTCATTCTATTCTTTTAGAATGTTCTATCAACAATGACAATCGTAGTGCACTGAAAGAACAGTCATTTGGATTTGATCAGATATCTTGATTATAAATTGTTATGGAAATGAACTCTGTTCTTCGTGTGATAGCCCAGAATTAGATAGTATTCATTATACTGGGTTTTATGTAAAGAAAATTAAAGAAATTGATACAGAAAGACAGTGCTTGATAATTTTGAAAGGTAATAGAAGATAATTATATAATGCGACACTTTTCATTAATTTATTTGAAAAAAAATTTATTGGTATGTGTCAGTGCATTTTATCATTGTTGATCTAACAGTTTTTATTTTGAAGAAAAATATGATTGATGCTATTCATTCTTTTGTTGATTAATTGTTTTATAAATAAAAAAGAAAACGTATAAAATGATAAGTTGTAAATGAAAAAAATAATAATATGTTTCATAGGATCAAGATTCATATTGAGAAAGTTTCGAGACATTTTTTTTTATATTATTCATTGGTTGTGAAATGACTTGAAAATTTGCTGAGAAATATTAAGAAGTGTAGATTCAGTTTAAAATGAGCAGAAAATCTGGAGAGGTCTTATAATGAATATTTTATAATTGAATTTGAATTTCAGAGCACCTTAATGTTTTCATTACTTTTAAAGACTAATGAGAACATTATCAAACATGTTGAATAACAGAAAAGAAAGTTCTATTGAGATAAATATTTTATGAATTGCGATTAATTTTGGGGAATTTTTTATGTTCAAACTTAGAGAGATTTCATATCAATAATTGACACAGTTCATTATGGAATAAAGAGTCATTTCTAATTTTCAGTAATCAACACTCAGAATATTTCATTGAAAAAAATTGGGCACTGACTATGATTTTATTGACCACTATATTTACTTATGAATAAAAAAAGGATTTAATTTGATTAACTGCCACATGTATAAGAAGAGACATACACAAATAATTCCCATGATTAACTTGAATGTACCAACGGTGAAGGTGCTTCACCTGCGGTTGTTCGTTCCCGGACACGACATTTCCAATAATTCCAATATCCTACTCGAGAGGAAATCGCATTAGTGACCCGACGATGAAGCAAAGGGGACACAGAACATCAGGGACGAGAAGACAATGAGAAATGTCGTGAATGAGAATGAAGTTGTTTTTTGTCTTTGAAAATTAAAATTGTTCTCGTTCAATTTAATGTATAAAAAGTTGGTTTGACTTTTTACAATACTTTTTTAAATACAATTATTATTTATTGAGAAAAATTCAATTGGCAAAAAACGAAATCATTGATGATGTTAATTTATTCATTAGAATTGAAATTTTTTTTAACCACTCGAATATTTCTCATTTATTCTACACATGACTATTTAATTTCTCGTGAATAAAATTACAGTGAATTAAATAACAGACTGTGCTACACCAACTCTTTCACTATCTCCACTCGACAGTTAAGTAGAGAAAAAATATGTACATGTGGAACTTCAATTGAAGGAGTCTTTAATTGAGGTTCTTTTCTGAAATGTGGAAATTGCTTTTACACTCATAATGTACATTTAAATCTGTGGAGAATGTTGCGCGAGTCTGACCACTGATTGGTACTTCTACTACTACTACGATTTCAATATTTAATGTAACTGTGCAAATACATATTCATTAATAAACCTCTCAGCAAATATACCACGCGCATTCTCAACATTAATATACAAACTCTTGCAATCATAGAATCAAACAGGATGATTTTTCTATCTCAGTATTATTTTTATAATCATATTTTTTTTTGTTCTTGTTTCTTTTTCTCTATAATTCCTTGAACTACTTTTTTCCCTTTCATCAAATGGAAATAACTCCTTATGAGTGCTTATTGAATGGGAAATCGCGCTCGAGTTATTCAATATTTTTATACATATATTCACTTATTTATTATTACGTGAATAACAAAATGATGAAAGAAATTGTTTATAAGAACGATGTAGAAAATTTTTATATAGAAAATGTATCAAATTTGTAGATTCATTTAATTATCATGAAATGTTGTAGAGAGTTCTTCTGTAAAATGAATTACAAATAAACATTTTTGCAATAACTTTTGTTGGCAATTTTTTGTTTTTACCATTTACTTTATTTTCCATAACTGCAAAAGCAAAACTGTGCGGGATGATAATAAAAATTTAGTGGGCAATAAAATGAATTCTGAATAATACGAATGAATAATTGAAAATGATCAATTTTCTTTAACGTAAGACGCAAAATGAATTTTTTTTTGGTATGTATGACATAAATATTGGATTCCCCACTGTGATTTTTATCAAAACGAAGTTCCAAAATGTTCATTATCATCAACACAGCATCAAAAATTTCATAAAAACAACGAAATAAATAAACTCATCTATTTCGCTCAAAAAGTTTCAATGACAGAACAAAGTTAAGTCCCTTTCAAACTAAAATAAAGTTACAAAATATCCATCACCAGAACAACATCTACCAAAAATCCTATCAATTTATTTTCCAATAATAAAAATCCAATAAAACACTAATAAAATCAAACCATAAATTTATCAAATTGATATAAAAAAATAAAATCAAATATCTTCACCAAAGAAAAAATTGTCAAAATTCTGCAGCCAAGTGAGTATTTCCGGAGTGATATTTGTTGAAAATTTACTTTTACCATTCTTTTTTCATATACGTGAAGTGAAAGGGTAAATTGAGTTTGAAAAGGGAAATATATCCGTGAAAACTTTTACCAACCTACACATATCCCTACCATGTATGCGTACATAGACAAAAATATAAAATAAAGTTTCCTTTCATATCTCTTTTTTTTTATATACATTATTATTTCATTCGTATGTATATATATATATATATATTTATGTATCATTACTTTGACACAGGTCGAAAACTCTCAACGTCTCGTATAACAAACTAAACTTTCAAGTTTATTCTCAAGATTTGGGTTTATTATCCTCTCTGATCTACTTACACATGCACCAAGTGCAATTCATATGATGAAATTTCATCATTTGCTTTGAAATTTAACTATATCTCATTTTGCACACATTATTACGATTATTATTATTATTAATGAGCCCCGAGCTAACTCCAACATTTCTCTATGCACACTAAAGTTTCGTGAGCAGTTAACTACCGAAACAAGACGCCAGAATTGACCAAATGTATAAACTGAACTCATATGTACACAAATCTACACTGAAACTAATTGACTAACTATCATCGTACAGTGACGACGAACGGGCGTAGATATTTTCAGAATCAACATTCGATATTCAAACAGATTCAACACAAGTGATGATAGAAATTACGAGAGCGAGATTATGCGTTTGTATATAAGAGCAAAATCCTCAACCCCATTTCAATGACCCACAACGAATAACTAATGTTAGATGGAAAAAAAATAAAATAAAAAAACTTTAATATAATATTTTGAAACTGTTTTTTTCCTCTTATTTGTCTTCCAACACCAACAGTATTCATGTTTCATGTTTGTTTATTTACTTTTTTGCTTCTTCCAAGTCGTTGAAATGAGAATGAGATTTTACATATTCAGTGAAGAGTGTGACAGACTTGATTGTTTATTTTCCATATAAGTTTTTTTATTTTGTCATGATTTTTTAATTTTTTTCCCCCCGTTCTACTTAGTTGTTTTCACGCTTTTATTGCTAAATCGACCTTCAAACAATTCAATTCTCTTGAGACGCATTGAGAGACAGTGAAAGCCGCTCGACTCGACGCCGGCTCTTGTGTTGGCACGAGAAAATATTTTGTTGAGTTAGTCCGCGTGCGACGGTACGAGAATAACCGTCTCTCAATTGTCCGAGTGATTGGAATGTCTTTGAAAACAATGAGACATATATAAATTGTGTATGGATGAAAGATAGGTAGAAAAAAGAAAAAAAAATTAGATTGTAACCTCCTGTCGAATATTCTGGACGAGATAGAAAAATAAATTGAAGAAGAAATAAAAAAATAAAGAGGAAATGGACAAATTTAACTGTCTCAATAAAACAAGACAGAATGATAGTTTGGACTGGGAAAAAAAACGTGATCGAATTTTCTTTATAAAGACTTCACGTGAAAATTTAAAATCCTGCTGCATTCGACGGTGAAACGAGGTGGGCGCGAGGCGAAAAATCGGTAGGATCAATTTTTAAAAGCCTCTCCATCTCACGCGCCTTTAAAAACATTTCTGTGAGAATTTTACAGCGATGCATTTCCTTATATCCTCTGAATGTTGAAAATCGAATTTTCTCTTGCACTCGGCGGTTTTTTCGTTAAAATAAGTGAAAGAAAAGAGCCCCGATCAAATATACAAAGTTGAAATAGAATAAAATCGACTAGAAAAAGAATTCTCACCAAATGTTCTTCATGAATTCACAAAAGATATTTGCATAATATATCATAGCGTAAAGAAACTGATATGTTCGATATCGTATTTTTACTATTTACTGTTATATTTCCACCTATTTTTATTATTAAGAAGAATTTTTTCTCTCTCACTCTCTCTCCTACTACCTCTATACATAAATATTCCAGTACAATAATTTTTTGTATCTATCAACGCGAGTACAAAACTTCATGTACACTCAAAATATATATAAAGCGATAAGAAAGTTGTGAAAGAATAAAAAAGAAACGAGAGAAATTTTTTTATTATTCTTCAGTTTGATATATTTGTATACTTTTTACAATCCCACAAATATTTTTACTATCACAATTATAAACCTCCTGTGTACTCAAATTAGTAATATCACAAGAAAAAAAAAATATCCCAAATGAATAAAACACGAATTAAACAAATCATTTTGTTTTTGAACTATCAATGAGTGAATTTTAGTTTCAATTGCCAAACTATAATTTCTATTTAATAATTTCTTAATTATTTTCTCTATCTCATACACGAGCCACCTGTATACTCGAAATATATCAAGAACAATTTTCCTTATAATCATCACAGCGAAAATTTTCATGTACAATTTGTTTATTGTACCATTTTTAATTTAATAATTTCACAAATATTTTCTCGAGAATAATTATAAGCTACCTGTATACTCGAATAATTTTGCACAAGAAAGGCAACTCACAGAACAGATATAAAAGAGAGTGAGAAGAAGAAAAAAAAAAAAGGAAGAGCAAGTCAAACAGTTGGCAACATTTAATATTCAGAGTGGATTTAATTATACTTCCGCTATATATAGCCGGTGCCGGCCTAATAGCAAGAAGATGGCTAGAATGTAGGTATAGAAAAGAGGCCTCTTGTGTGAGCCTCTTGTATGAGGCATTAAAACTGGCCACTCCATATATATACAAAATAAATTAGCAAATATTTACAATTGAAATAAAATGTTATAAAAATTTAAATTAATACAAATTGAAATTTCTCTCATTTTTCTTTCATATATACTTTTAAAAATTATAAAAAAAACTCTCATTTTTTTTATCACTTAACAACACTAATGACAAAATATAAAAACAATGAAAATAAATACATAAAAATGAATTGAAAACAATTAATCATCAACAAATATGAAATACATATTACTCAATGCTATTCATTATTTTTTTTTCTATCCAACCAATTAAAAATGATCTAACAAAGTATCTTCTAAAGAAACTTTAGCATATCGTAACTCACTCCATGAATGACGCTCAGTGGTGATTCACAATCGCGTGTACCCAACTCAATGACAAATTAAAAATTCGCACTTGACGTAAAAACAAGAATAAAAGAACCAAAAACAAAATATATGAATAATAATAACAAACAATAAGTTGGCGAAAATTATTTTTCTCTAAGACTAATGTTTTAACAAAATTGGCCTCGCGGTTTAACCCGCGCGCGTAAATAGGTGTGTAATATTGTGTCCGCCTTGGCAAAAATAGAATTAATAAATTTATCGCTTCAAGTCGCTCGATGTCTTTAATGCCACGCTCGCTAGACCGTTTTTCACTCGTGTCTCTGTCTATTATGCTATTTAACTACACAACTATAATCTAATATCAGATATAATACAATATATATGATAGAGAAATACGCGCTCTTGGAAAAGACGTCCACGCGCCACTGTGGCCCGCGCACGACTGACTTTATCCACTAGCGACCGAGAGCAAAGGGGGCACATGCGATTGTGTCCTATCCTCTTCCTTCATCAGCCACCGTCACTGCTTGTATGTACTTCTACTACTGCCACAGGCGCTTTTACTTCCGTCATTGTTGTGTGTTCTATCTATATTCTATACTAAACCTACCTGGGTCTATTCGGCTCCTCACCCGAATCTCAAGGGCCTCAGTAGCCTCCCACACTTTATGCTACATTCAGGTCTGATGTTCACTCTGCAATTCAGTCACAAGAGATAGTCGAAATTCATAATGACAGCTCTTGGATCGAACAGCAGCTACATTTTAAGCAGATATATATTTAGTGAATGGATCATGAATAGAATTTGTGAGTAGTGCATTGCAAATGTGCTGATTTAGTCACTGGTTTATCTCGTTTAATTTGACAAAATAAATCATTTAGATTGGACAGAATTAACTTCGTAATTGCTATTAGATTATTGCCGTAGTTTATAATGATACGAGGAAAGTATAATTGTCATTAGCCACAAGTATTTTTGCGCCGTCTCAAACTGAGGTTTAAATAATATTTTCAGACTTTGGATAAATGCACAATTAGTCATTCAAATTAAAATTAATTCTATGTAACTTCAATTATCGAGAGATTGGGGATTGAAAATTTTACACTGTGCTCATTTGTGAATTGTTAATTCTATTTACAGATCGATGTTATTGCGACATCATAATACAAAATCGAATGTAGAATGAACGATGAAAGAGTGGAATTAAATAGTTGCGCTTCGACACAGTGTCATTTATCAAGGATTAAGGTCATGTCATAACTGTAAAATTAGTGAAATATTTAATAAAATCTATCCTAAAAGGTGTAATTGAACATTGGACAGATTATATTTTACAATCCCGTACATTTATGTTTCTATTTTTCTTTTCCATATTTAAAAAAATACACTCAAGTAATAATAGTGTAAATTATTTTATGTAACACAGTGCAGATTTATTACAAAATTGGAATGATCACAATAAAAATGTGAGCACGGAAATATCAGATTAATATAGCTGCAGGCCGAGGTCATGAATATAATGTCCAATTAATCAGTTGAATCATTAGATAACTAATTAAAATAGCTGTCATGATACAGGCAAACATAAAAAAAAATACTTATAACTTCCACATCAGCTAATTTAATTACATGAATAAAATTCTCCTTTGAAAAAGTTTATGGCATCGATTTTTCTCCTTTCTCATTTTCAATCTATATAACCAACTAAATTGACTTTGATCCAAAGTGGCTCTTCAATTTTTATTTTTACATTCGTCTACGGTTAATTAATTTTCAAAGTTCGCCCTTTATTCACACACCCCTTTATTGTCACCTTGTTCTCGATTAAACTTACCACGACTTTGATTTCAAACATCTCACGATTTAATCAAACAATTTCAGTAATAAGCAAATAAATTCTGACCGAAAAATGATGAATCGTATAAAAATGGTATTTATTAAAGTTTATAATATTCAACAAATAACATTTCCACTGTATTCAAGCCACGCATTCTAGATTTATTAATTTATTTTTTATTTTCAGATGTTTATTCGAAAATAAACAGGATGACATTCGTAAAAATTTAATGGCTTCCACCTGAAATTATTTATCAATCCAAAAGCTCATATATTTTTCATTGTTTGATATACAAAAATGAATATTTTACATATAAATTCTATGATAACTTCACTCGTTTAGCTTGGACAAAATGTATTTTTCAAAATTGGACAACTGAAATATTGATGATAGTTACATTAAAACCGGAAATTATCTCCAACCTTGAATAACACGTCAAACTGTTGCATATAACGTTAAACAGCTGGATTTATGTCAATGTTAAATGACGCATAATACACAAGTGTGAGAATAACTTACGTAGATTGAAATGTCACAAATTTGTAATACTCAAGCATATAATATTTTTGAAAATATACATCTATAATATATGATGATATGTAAACTCTTGAGATTTGTAGTGAATAAATAAACACTATTTAATTAGGTATATATAATTGTTAGTGGTGCCAAATCTTCTTGACGCTGAAGACTCGCGCACTTTATTTCTAGTATAGTTAGAGAGAAAAAACAAATTATACGCGCACGCGTATCTCTACAACTGCGGTGCGATAAGTCGCGCTCATACTGACGCACTTCTTACCCATCGTCGCATGTTGAAATATATCTTTAATCAATATCCCACAACTTACTTATTCTATTCATTGTAATAACCATTACAATCATAATAAAAAACTTTCAGTATAAATTGTTTGTTTTTAATGATATCTTTTGATATTTACCAGAACTATTATGCATACTCTTACACGATAACACAAAAAAATCCAACCGCTCACAGTTGGGCACTCGCCAAAACATCAAGAGTGAATAAAAAAAAAGTAATAATAAATAATAAAACGATATACTGAAAAATTTGTCAGCGAATATCATATTTAATTTTTTTTTCCTTTATTTCAACAATCATAGAGAATGACAGGAAACAAAATATTGTTGACATCAACACTGAATGAAATGTGACACAGAAAACAGATGGGGAAAAAATTTGTTTGGCAATTCCTAAACGAGAAAATAATCTGGTTATATAAAATACTTTCTATCTGATACTTTTTTATTCAGTTTTATTCGTGCTTTTTGTATGTAACTTCTTTTTAATTCATTCGAACCACAAATTGGATCATGGAACAACAGATAAACTATATAATTTCATTGTGAAAACTTGGATCGTTGAGAGACACAAAAGCATAAGTAAAAGAGAAAACAAAATTAAACAAATAATAACTTTAGAACTCCGTTTTTTTTTTTTTTTCAATCATCCCCTTCCAATCTATCCTACATCTTATTACTCCACTCAAATAAATTTTCATCCTCTCGATTTCTTATAAATCATTTTACAAACCGAAAGACACGCAAATTTACGAATGGAGTTACAACCAATAACCTTTAAGAAATGAAACTAAATAAATACAAAGAAAGAAAATAGGAAGAGGATGATTTTTATGTTTAAAAGAACTCGTTTATTCTTTTGGCACCATTGCAATGTGAACGGCGATTCGAACGTCATTCTGGCAGCGAATTGTCGACAGATAGGAAGCAAGTGTAATGTATACATATATACATAAATGTTGGGAAGCGACCCAAAACGCGCGTCTGTAAAGAAGTACGGCGCCAAGCGCATCAACCCTCGCTTGTATGGCTCTGCACGGTCACCAAAAAATAAATTCGTGTCTTCTATATTACAACAACTGAACGTTTCAATCGATGCCAAAGCTCTCAGGATATGCCTTATAAAATAAGCACAGCTTTTGTACTATCTACATGTGCATACCGTGTTAAATTTTCATGAGCTTTCTCTTTTTCTCCTATCTTTATTTTACCCTTCACATCATCTTGCATTCAGCGATATTTCCTTTTAGCATATACATATAAGCCAAGAGTAGCATCAGCAACGTGAAGTTTTCAGACACAATGACATCGATGACTCTTGAGGGAGCATTGACAGAGCTATATTTAAATTGATTCCAAAAATAGGCCACATCATCCAAGTGCACAATAAAATCAGCTGTATAATGTAGATAAAACAAACGTTTTATGTCTGTGAAGATGATGAATTATATTAGGAAGAACCAAAAAAAAAATATACATATATATATATATATATACACTTAAATAAATTATGAAGAAAATATTTTAACATTTTGTTTTTTTCTCTGGTGATATTTTGTTTTTTTAAAGTATAAAATTCACATGGGAGAGGAAGAATGGATGGAGTAGAAAGTTGTACTTGTGAACAGACATACATCATCCGCAATACAATCTCACTCTCTTGAGAAAAAATATTTTATATATATGAATATGGAGGGTATAAGAGTATAATAAAAATAGGGGACGAATTACTCTCACTATTCTTGTCCTTCAGACATCTTCGAACATACATTTTTATTTCCGATGTTATATTGATATCTGTCAATGGAGATTTATTTTGTGGTTTATTTGCAATTTTACTTTATAATCCAACAAGAATTTATCACAGTCAATATTTTGTTTTAAAGTGTAACACAAATGGGGCGAGAAATGAATGTTAAGGAAGGGAAAACAACTTTCGGAACTATCTAAATTCATATAGTTTTATAAATGAAGTGAGTTTCTAATATGATGAGCAATTTCTGCTGACGTGAAGCAAACCGAATGTGATGTAACGTGAATGAGGTGGAACATAATATTGAAAGGTTTAACAAACAGAGATATATAATATATTTATGTATCAATTTATCTACTAGAAAAGATAACAAAACTTAGTGAATATAAAGACACTCACTTTGTCTGATAATTATCAGAACTTTTTTCTTCATAACATGTTCAATCCACTAGGGAAGAAATTTTTGGATTGATTAGACGAATTGTTTTCCCAATCGCATTGGACCATGTGAAATCACGAAGTTGAGGATGATTGAATATGAATCCCTACTCAGGTTCAGCATCAGATAATCGTCCAAGTTCAGGAAAATTCGGATTAATTGCTTCCAATCTTGATAGTGGTAACGCTGATTTTATCAGTTCTACGTGCAAAACAAATTTTATTCAATCTAATAATATCAAATTAAACTCAGCAGATGATAAGTTTTACTCCAATTAAGTTTCCACGTTGTCAGAACTCGATTCAAGTAAATTCTTCATTCAATATGATGAATTTTTTTCCATCAATAAATATTCAATAACATTTAATTGAAATCATTGTTCGAGAAATGAGTACCTAATTAGGTGCAGTGAAGTTTGATTAGGCTGATTCATAATCGTCTTCCCATTTCCCGCACAGATTCAATATACAAATTGAGAACATCAAAAAGAATGAGAAATACTACAGAATAATTTTGAACAGAGAAATTGCAATTGACATTATTCATTTCATTAATAGTGCTCATCCAAACGTGGTGCTTTTCAAATATACACATTTATATTGTTCCGTTGAAGCGATATTATTAACTTGATGCATTGAAAAATGAAAAGATTTTTTTTTCGCTCCAAATGGTTTTCTATTTTTAATCTCCATCCTTTTTATCAGCTGTGACATTTAAATTCTCTAGCAAATGAACTCTTAAAAGGAATACGTTCTTCATTTTATTTTACCTCTTTCGGATTTACCTCTTTTTTTTTATTCATTATCCTCTCATAGCTCCTCTCTCTCTCTCTCTGGCGCTTGTAAAACGTGCATTCTCCCTTTTAAAACTACTAGTGTACATAAAGTGATGGGAAGACTGCAGAATAGTATGGAAAAAGCTTTGTTACCACTTGCATACCCAATTATCTGCTATCGGTGTAAGTGGGATCATGATGCAATGCTACGTTTGAAAGAGACAAAGTGAAATAGAAAAAATAGAAGCGAACATCCCCTTTTCCGCAGTATTATCCTGAATAAATAGACATATATACATATATTGTAAATTGCATAATGTCAGACAGATCCAATATAAATGATGAAGGTTGGCTTTTCCATTGTCTCTTGCAAATTATCTGACATTGAGCAAGAGAAATATTTTTAAAAGACTCAACGTCAATGACATTATTGTATTTTACGTATTTTTTTTTTCATTATGAGCTTTGGACAGGAAAATTTCGTAATGGACAAAATGACTTCTACAACGTTTGTAAATTATAATTTTACTCCATTTCAATTCTTGATCATAAATATAAACATACATATACATATATACATTCAATTATTACATATTCATATGCATGTTTAAATAAATGATCATACATGTATTTGCTACATTTTTACACATCTCTAAGTTCTGGGGTAGTCACCAATAGACCTTCAATAATTCTCTTTATCCATCGTTCATATTATCATTGTTATTATCATAATTATATTTATTTTCTTCAATTAAATCTTTGCATCTCTTTTTGCTTTTCCTTTTTATAATTATCATGTTATTTTTCACTTTGTTCGTAGTTTGTGGCATGCACGCACGCGAAAGAATAAATACAACCCCACGACTAAAGACATCAACGGTTTTCGTTTTCTTCAACTTCTTTTTCTCCCTACACTTTTACAATTATCTTCGTTTCTTTTCCATGTTTCGTTTCTTTTTTGTAAACGTTCGATCAACATTTTGACAATATAGTAATGGATCTGTTGTTTTAGTTTATGTGCTTACCATTTTTTGTTCTTGTTTAGTCGGCATGTAATAAGTTATTGTTTTGTTTTTTCATATAAGTTATAACATTAGGCATACTAGTTACATACGATACAGTACATACATACAAATGCCCCGCGAACACTGAATGAATTCTGCAATTTCCCATTTAATACACTCAAATTCTCTCCCTAACATTTGTTATTTCACTTTTATTTTCCATCGGATACTGAATGTCTATAAACTATAATAAGGGCTCTTTTGATGTATACATGACACGCGAAGCGCGTAATATTCATTAATGGGCGATATGAACGTAATTCATCCACGACTAACCTTGAAGAAAGAAAAGTTAAAAAATAGAAAATAGACAGGAAGTCAAATAAAAATCATATTCAAATATTCTCTACATGCAAACTATCTCTCTGCTCTTTCGGTTCATCCTCAGTTGTATTTGTAACCATGATGCGTACAATACAGTAGAATAAACTCGACATTGACGAGCCCGAAAAATACGTTTTGTTTTTATATATTTATTTACTTATTCATTTTCTCTTCTCACCAACAAATTATGTTAATAGATTTATGGCGGTGGCGAGGGCTTTTTTTTTGTTTTCTTTCTATTTTTTACCTTACTTCTTGTCTGTATTTTATTTTTTACTCTTGTTCTGCATTCGCTATTCCGCCATTAGAATAGGTCCCATAAATTCACACAAATTGTTAACGCGTACATTACACTTCGTTAAAGAGTCAATGATAATATATATTATGTACAGAGGGCAGCATGCCGAGTAGAAATAAACATTGCGATAGTTCAAGTCACACTGAATAAGTTGCTAACAAAATTTTTTTTTCACACTAACCATAATTGACATATCGGGCATTTTTCAATTATTTTCGATTCACGACTATGTCACCGAGGTGATGAAATTTCAGATATTTCTATATTCCTTTTACTCGTCACTGATTAAATACGAATGAATTTATCAGAATTTACCGGACAACCATTTTGAATTATTTTACAAGATTCATATTAAATTTCTGGGTGATTTGTATAGTAAATTTCAAGCTCAATCGATTAGATGCCAGATTTTAATTCATGATAAATGAAAGTATAAAAATAGTTCAAATTACGCCCGGTAGCAAATCTCAGACGAATCTCAATACAAGCTTCAAGTATCACTTGTACCACCGCAATAAATAATTATTTTTCATCAACATGAACATGATCAAAGCTACAGGCGCCATACATCAATGAACGTCACCATCTATAATAATAGGCAGCGGCCCATTGACTTGTGCTTTGTTGTGACACGACACACCGGTGGTTATTCAGGTGAATAAGAGAAAAAAAAAGAAGAAATATGAATCTACTCACTCTCATACCAATAACTCTCGACATACTCCACACAAATTGAATCAATATCCAACATTCCGAAGCGTCGGCAATCTTCGTTATCTCCCTACCCACGACAAATTGTCTGACGTTGACAATTTTAAAAAATGTAAATTGAATACGATCCGTTATTACATGCATACATCAATCAATGACGTAGAACGATACCTCGGTTAGAAATTGTGACAAGCACCTCGTGTATTCAACAAATCAACCCGCGTCGAAATCAGTCGAAATCAATAACAGGAAGGGGGGTAAAAATGAAAAGCGAAGAAATTGTGACAAACACTAACTAGTCCGCGTATCATTCAACACGACGCAGCGCAATGGTGTATTGTGTGTTAAATGTGTCTTGGTGGTTTCACGATTCTTCCTCTTGTCAGTTTCTTCAATATATTCGTATTTTTTTTCTTTTCATGTATTTCTCCTCTTCTCGAAACGTTATTCATACGGTCGAGGATTCCAGCAATTCAAATCTTTAGCAATTGCAATTAGGATTCGAAGGATTTGGTGGTTGATCGGTGAGTCGTTGTCCCTTCGTTTGACCCGCACCACCCGCCATTAATGTTGGATCATTGTCGAGCGACTCACTCATTTTGTCACAAATGATATCTACCAATTGTTCAAACACCGACTGTAACAAAATATGCACAGGTGAATTCATAAACAATATATTCTTCATATTCGGACATTACATTAGAACGTTACAAGGTGAATGATAAAAAATTGTATACAAGGTGTCCCACATTACCTTTACGTTAATATTTTCTTTGGCAGATGTTTCAAAGAACTGTACACCCAACTGGTCTGCCAATTGTTTGCCTCTTTCGAAACTTATAATTCTCTCGTCCTCCATGTCACACTTGTTGCCTACCAGAATGACCTGAGCATTGTCCCACGAGTACGTTTTTATTTGTGTAATCCAGTCTTGTACTGAATTGAATGAATCTTCATTGGTTATATCGTACATGAGAATGAAACCCATCGCACCTCTATAATAGGCCGTGGTTATGGTTCTGTATCTCTCTTGGCCAGCTGTGTCCTGCATACATAGAATGAAAACGAAATTGTGTCTATTCTTTTACTGTTATGAATATCTTTCAACTCACCCATATTTGAAGCTTGACCCTTTTGTCATGTCTAAAAACCGTTTTTACTTTGAAATCAATTCCAACGGTGGAAACAAACGCCGATGTGAATGAGTCATCTGCATATCGAAATAGGAATGATGTTTTTCCAACCGAAGAATTACCAATTATAAGTAATTTGAACATGTAGTCGAAGTTCTGATCCGTGGCATCTTTTTGCCATTTTGGATCCTGTCCCGCCATCTGAAAATCATTAATGAAAGGATTATTACACATCAGATGTACAAAATAAATATTTTTCATCATTTTCTTAAACAGATACGAAATAATTTGGAATGCGGAACAATGAAATGAATTAATGAACTATTGGGGAATGAATATTTGAGAATTGTTGTATACTGAAGCATAATCCGGTGATGTTATTTCAACAATGGATATCATTCGTGCCATTCTTGTGCGCATTTGAAAAATTGAATCTCTCACTGTCTGATCTTCAGCTGCCACACTCTTTCTTTCTAACCACCACATGTTTTTATCAATTTAACTCTTCCTCTCTCGCTTTCTATCTGAATTATAAAATCACTACAAATCTACATATACACTCTGATTTATTCAAAGGATTCGCGATTCTCGAGTCCGATCGATGAATCTTGAGCCGTGACATTTAGTTGCTCATGAAATGAAAAAGAAAATGAAAAATGTCGATTTTGGTCGGCTTATAAAAACAGATAAAAATTCCAATTTCTTCCAATAATCAACAACTAGTCAACGTGGCTCCGACACTCAGGTAACATATACCTGTACACTTATGAGACATTTGTTATCGCACACTAGACCTCACGCCGAACTCCAAGACTTTATCAACCACAATTAGCGCGGTCACGTGACACACACACTACATCGCAGACATATATGAATTTATTGTCAAGTTGTAACGACACATGTTATGTTGAAACATGAAGGACGATCATACAAAGGTGTGTTACCAAATAAATTTGAAATATATAATCATGGGGAACCGAAAACGCCTCATTGGTAGAGTTTACCAACACGTTCACTATTGAAGAAAAGAATAATTGCGAAAACGTCAATTATATGCACTCATAATAAACTATAAAAGTGGACAATCACATCCTGAAACATGATTTTTCTTTCACTCTATTTCTGACCAATTAAGCCAATTCATCAATTGACGGTTGCTACGTGCGAAAAGTCAATAAAAATAAGGTTGAAATTAAGTTGTTTTTTTAAATGAATGAAAAAAACTGTTTCTCTGCTGATAATTGAACAATATTATTCCGATCAATCTGAGAATTAATTATTCTTATTTGAAAAAAAAAGCCTCTGAAATGAAACATGAACGAATATAAATGATCTTGTAAAATGTGAGGAGAAAAATCCCAGCTGAACTTGAGTCATCCGTTGACCTAAATACTCATACTTCGATTGCGGTATATTCGCAGTGTTTCGTATCTTCCAATCAACGGCTGGAAAATTGGTGGAAAAAGAATTTCATCTCGAGCAATGCAATAGTACACTTTCATTTTATCTCTGTTATGGCTTTTCGGAGTATCAGCATTCTCTCTTGAACTAATTGCTCGAAACTTATTACACAGAGGCTTTGCAAAAATTTATATGGATAAAAGTACTGTCTCAATTACTCTCATTTTCATAGTTTTCTAGTTAAACATACCAATTCTCAAAATTTTATATTCATTATTTTTGTCTTTTGGATTCGATCGCGGAATCCTTTTGGGGAAGTTGAAAAAACTCTTATGCACATTTCTTCAGGTTGATAACTATCATTCAAATTAATCATAACTACATTCACTCAGTTGCACCCTTATCACCACAGCTCGAATGTTTCAAAAACTATTAGAAAAAAATGAATTACATCAGCAAAATTTATTTAGTGATGAATCTACAACGACCCAGAAAATTCTGACATGCTCACTGTTACAATTTATAGTGGACTATGGCGAACAATAGACTGAGAAAAAAAAACAATAAAACAAAGTGACCTTCCTGAATTGCACCAAAAAGGTTAAAAAATGCGCTGATAAACTCTAATTCAACTATAACACAAATTCAAACAAACGCCAACACTTTAACATTCACACCAACTATTCAGTTTAATTTCTCTCAATCAATCTCCGTTCATATTCCCACCTTCGCTTTCATATAAATGAATTTCAAACAAAAATTAACTTATCATTGATTTATCCTATGATTCAATAATTTATAATTCATAATCAATATTAAAAGGAAACGCCTCAGAATCGTTCATTTATTTGGAGAATGGTGTTGGATCGAACTCGGAAAAGTAGGCGGAAATGTTGAGAGAGTATATAAGAGAGAGTCAAGTCGTGGCCCATGTCAAGAGGCCGTCATGAAATGACTATACTTCCTCCTCTGTATTCACTGTCTACAACCATCACGCCACCCTCCAATATATTATATATATATCTATATGTATATATATTCCACCCTGCCATTCCGTGCGTTGTCGACTTGCTCAGCTCCACTATAAATGGGACAATAGTTTTCCCCTTTGCGTGACACACTGCCCGATTTTCGGAGACGCCTAGATGCCTTTCATCCAGTGCCATGTAATATACATACACAACCTGTTTCCCTTCACTGTCGTCATTGCCCTCAACTTCTGGAGCTCTCATTCCACCCTGCTACGCGTGTCAAATCAAATGCAAATTCACGTACACTCAACAAAATTGATTTTACATTCTTCCGCTTTTCCTACGTTGCGTTATAGCAAAGTACTGAGCTCATGGGGAACCAGAAGGATCTTCAAATAACGAAGGAAGTGGAGAAGCGATTGCAGACATTGAATAATTAATGAATGAACGTGAGGAACGAAGTTATCTTTGACACCTACCTTGGGGAATAAAGTCAAATCATATTCATCCATAAATTAATTTATAGTCTCGGTGATTTGCTTTATCACTGAAGGAAACCACGAGCCGAACATTCACATAGCATGGTCAGATCTTTATATATACATATACATATATATATATGTATATTTATGTACAGCAATATTACTACTTTAGAAACGATATCGTAAAACTATTTCATGGCAATGAAAATCCAGGTGGGTTCGAAGAACTTTATATCCACTTGTCCAAGTATAAGAATAAGCATGTAAAGCCTGGGTATAACTATAAATGCATATTCATATAGCAATAGACCATGGATCGTATCAATAATAGCAATGATAGAGAATGTGAAAAAATATAGAATAGTTTACTATTAAAATCATCATATAAGTTTCCTAGTCGCAGATGAGATTGATAGTTGTGAATATCCCAAGGTGACGGACGTGATTAAAAACCTACTGACCATTGAGGGAAAAACTAAGAATGGAATGAGCAACGAGTACAAATCGTGCAAGTGGAAGATGGAGAGAGAAAAAAAAGAGAACGGAAGCCACGAACAATGAGTTTATCGTATCGCGAATGTGTAACTGATAAGTCAACAGAAATAAAGCAGAAGAAAATTCGGTCATGAGCCACAAGTCAGTGTAAAAAACGAAAAGAATGAAAAAAAAATTCAAAAAGAAAGAAAACCTTGAGAGTATAATGTAACCTCCCCCGTCAGATGTGTGGAAAATCGATAAGAGAACGGTGGATACCAATTGCTATATGGGCATTTTTCATCGACAAATGAACAGACAAACTGATAATGGCAACTAAAAGCTCCCCATGATTATCTTCTTATCAGACTTCAATAAAAATTGATTACAAAATGTCCTCCCTTCCCCGGAATTATCTTAGGGGTGAACACGTACACACACGCATAACACACACCAAATTCTCTGTCACGAGGATGACGTAGAGACGATTGTCAGCGCACTCGTCGGCAATCCACGGCGTTGTCAATTTTTTCAATAAAAATTCCTACAATAATATACGACAGAATATGAACAAATAAGACAAATACACAATCTTATAAAGTTAAAACACAAGAAAGCTTTGAGGAAACAGTCAACTGAAGTATATAAAACTTACACCTGTCCCTGGTATACCTCAAGGGTGATCCTCTCTGCTGACAATCCAGGTGAAAGCTTCAACAACCAATTCGATACACGCCTATAAAAATAATGTTTTATATTTTAATCTATGACAACAATTGGCAATATATGTGTGCAAATATATAGCGTTAGATTCGTAAAAAAGTCAATTTTCAATTTTCGTATTTTTTATCACACACGTTTATTCACCGTTATAATGGTAAGCGAACTGGCTGGCCTCGAGGTAAAGCGTCGTCGCACCACTGTAGCAAAACGCTACAGCTAAAATATCGACCATTTCGAAGGGACCCCCGCCCGTGCCAATCCCGGAATTGTGCCCGTATGCGCGTGCGTTTCCCTTCAACCAACTCCGACAACCTCTCATCTACAAACGTAGTCTCTACGTCAACCAGCATTTAGATGTTTATATATGTGCATATATATATACATACATGTGAGCATATACATATGGTGTGTATATTTGCCCAGCCAACGGTTATTTAATCGACGACGCCAACTTGTTGATTTTCTACCATCAAATAGCCATTTTGTTGTTTGTGTTTAATCTTCAATGTAATTTCTGTTTCAGGCATTTTCATCATACTGATCAGTTATTAGAAGTACACAAGCTGAAAAATAATAAATGAAATAATCAGGTTAATCGAGTTTTGGTTCAATGTTTTTGTGCTTATATATATATATATATATGTTTGAGGATATCTGTTTGAATTATTGATTTCTATACATTCGTTCAATAGCGATGTTGGAATGGTGCAAACTTTCATTATGAATTCGATGCAGATGCTAGAAGATGATGTTGATAATCACAAAAAAGATGCAAGTAGTGGTAGCGTCATTCGGTGGCAACGCATGCGCGATTGAGAATGAAAATTTAATCTGTTTTACCAATCGGTAATGCAGATTCATGTCGGAATGTAATAATTATTCTTTTTATGCGAAATCATATGGCGATGCGATTTACGAGCACTGAATAGGGGATGTTAGAGGGGGATCATTGATAATTTATGTTTGAGTTTACGTGACCTCAAGATTATCGTTGGTATGAGGCTTTCGAAGGATAATCGATTATTGGTGCGATAATGATAGAGAAGATGTAAAAACATCATATGGGTTTTGTAACAACTGTTTCTATTGATTTTGTCTTTGACTAGTGGATTGGTAGGGGGAATACAGTCGGTCTTTTTACAGTGTGACAAATAAATTCGAAATCTGTGCTTGACACTATTGATGAGTACTACACAAGTACCAGCTGTACGTGTCATAGAATATTCGACATTTAATACTATTTCAAAGACCTTGTGAGCATGAAACATTGGGAAAAAAATTTGCCCTAAATAACTCGAAGTTAGAGTTTTCATTGTTTTTAGTTTTCCGGAAGCCGGATTGGTTGCTCTGAGATTTGTTGTCCAATAGGATTAGGGTCTGAAGTTGCAACTCCAATTTTTGGGCATCTCCTCTGTCTTCTCGAATTTCGAAAAAAACCGAGCGATTATCTCGAATTTCGAGCTTTCCTGTCGATATTAGATCAATTGTATTGATAGAATCGATACTTCGGGCGCCAATTCTTATTTGTTAACCAATAAAATTTCAATCAGAAATTGCAAATTCAATTATGATTCTCATTTATTTCCGGATGATGTTGAGGGAATTAGATGACGCAAGAACCTGTGTTAACAATATATTAAATAATTGATATACATGGAAGCAAACTGATCTCGAATGTCACAAGGCATCTAGAGTATATGGAAATCTGGAGCAATTTATTTTGAATATTGCATTATTCATCACGAATAATACTGAATTGTCGGAGAATATTATCAGGACTAGTAGAATGTCCCGTAACCAATCAGACCGCACTTCAACACATTATCCAAGTCCTCACAAGTCGAAAACACGTAAAAGTGAGTCCGAAAATCACTATTCATATAATACTACTCCCAGATTCTCATCTGGAGAAAAACATCTCACCTGTAACTATTCTTATATTATGAAAATTCTTTTGCAGTCCAAGTTGCGTCAAAGCAGGCGGTAAAGGATCGCGAAGAAGTGAAATGCCCTCCGATAGTCGATCAATTGAAGCTCATTGAAGATGTTACTAAAAAATCGGATGGACAATTTTATTATATGATTTATGCGGTGGAGCGATCTTCACAATTCTTCACTCCTTACAATTTGAAGTATCAGACAAACATATATATATATATATATATATATCATGAAAATTACTCTCATTATACTTCCTCGAACGTTCACATTACCTTTAATAACGTCCGATAGGGTTGTACCATACAAAGAAGTCACTCGTTCGTACATGACTATTAGCGCCAATGGCGTAACGCAGTACACTCCTGAAGAAATGACATTCACACCGTTAGAACAATGGGAAAAAGAGTACAAATATTACCTGGAACTCATGAAGGTGCTACACCTACGATCTCATCAACAATGAGAGCTTCAGAATATGATAATACATTATCGATAAGTCATTAATGTTTACCTCGTGTTTTCAGATTAAAACTTTCCGATTGTATCGGAAATGGAAGCCTTTTTATGTCTGGCGAAAAATGATAAAACGAAAGAAATTCAATGGTGCAAAAAGTTATTTGGAAAATAATTTATTTATGTGTGATGGAGTACTCAGTAAGGCTCTATTGGAAATCAGAGATATGTGTTATGTTTTCTTTTACCGTTCATTTATGGATGTCAGTATTATTCAGAAACTCACACTCTTCGAATTTGCCGAACTGCAGGTATAAATCATGAGTTATTATTGGGTTGATATTACGAGGAAAGATGGAGAATGATAAACATTATTGATTTCAGTTGACTAAATTAGAACAAGTCCGACATGAGTTGGAGAAATTTCGTGAAAAAACAATCGATATTACGTATGAGGCCTGCGTTGAATCACTATTTGAAGCTGGGTATACAATTGATGATTCTCGCATTTCTATTAGCCAAACAGCATATGGAAAACTTGGGAGATTTGCCACAAATTTTGACACATTGGATGAAAATTTATTCAAGATGAGTTTCATTGATCAAGCTGCAAAAAGAGAAAAGTGTCGACGACTCTCGTGGTATGAATTCTTTCCCGAATATAGAATCCATTACGAATAATGAATTCAACTTGTTTTTTAATCATTTTAATCAATTCAATCATAGCTATCTACATCTGGTCGACTATATTATAGTAATCGTGATGCGTGACCTATTAGAAAACACTTATAAAGAGTTTTTAATGGTACTTCGAGGTCACACGAATTTCCTTCCAACAAAAGATCAATTGTCCAACTTACAATTCAATATAACAAATGAAATGCTACGACCGGATGAGTCACCGTTTAGAGTATTCATATTTAATCAATTAGTTTTAAAATCTCCAATAGGAGCAGTTATAGAAAAATCGTTTTCTAATCTTTTGATGTTCGTCGTTAGGAACCGTATTTCAATATTGATGTTGTTTTGTCTGCGGAAGGAAAAATAGTTTTGGATCCTACCAGCGATATATTTCAATTCGTAATATCCACAATTCAAAAAATGTGGGTGGAAAATCTCGATGCTATAAAACCTTTGTTACACATCCGTCGTTTTGAATGTTTTACACGGTGAGACAATTAATATCCGATTATTAGAACGTCCCATAGTACAATCTCAGCCATTTGTATTGAAGTTTTATATCATTTTGCGATAAGACCGATCATCAACCGGGAAGTTGTGAGAGATCGTTTGTGTAGTGATCCGCCTGAAATTACGAAAATTGTAGAAAACGATAAAACTATCCAGGGCGATGTCAAACAAGTGGATTCCATAATAAAATTGAACTTGGATCACGTGCGATATTACTGTCGACGACTCAATAATATAGAAAAATTTTACAACGAAGACAAAAAATTAGATGAAACTACCATACAACAGAATGAACGTTGTGACATATTTCGAGAGTGGTGTTCGCAATACAATGAAGTATTAACAACAATTCAGGAAGTGATAAATTTTCAACCAATTGGAATGTTAGGTTTACACATAGAAAGATTCAAAGCAGAAGTCACTACAACTTTGACCGCAAAACAAAGAACCATCAATTCTATCATGCTAGAGTATGCAATGAATTATTATATTACTCATCAAACAATCTCATTAACTCGACATCAATATGAAAAATTTTGTCCATAGAATTGGGCGACGAAAAGTTAATGAACTTTTATCTGATACATTGGAAGCAATAAGTTACTTGGGATCTGAACCATCAAAAACCGATGATTTTGTCAGTTACATCACGTTTGTCGATAAATCACAGCAACGTATCGATAACATGGAGGCACGATTGGATTACAACAAAGAAATTTACGATATCATGGAGGAATATAAAATATCAGTGCCTGCAGAGGATTTAGCACGATATTTGGTCGGTGTTATATTAGCATTTTTACAATTATTCAACGACACAATTATCTAGAATTAGGCGTTGTAATTTTTTTCTTCAGGAAATAAGTGTAGAGTTAACATCGTTACGATTAACTGTGGAAAAAAAGCTCGAAGACCGTCAGAAGCTGGTCACTACATTTAATGACCGAATAGAAAAAGATATTCGAACTTTGACTGAACAAATCTTGGATATAAATAATCAAGCAACGGTAAAGTTCATGATATATCGAATGTGTGAAATGAAATTGATGAAAATGACTTATGTATAGGAACCGTGGCTACTTGCTGCTGATAGCAATGTGGAAGTTTGCCTCAATACTCTCCGAAATCTCACTGAAAAAATGGAGAGCTTATCTCAGCAAGTGAACGAATATCAAACACATCAGAAGAAATTTAAACTAGAAATATTCCAATTAGAAATTTTAGATCAAGTGAGAAATGAACTCCGTTTACGTACACTTCTATGGGAAAGTATTGTTTCATGGGAAGAAGCCGTAAAAAAATGGTACAACTCCGATTTCGATGCATTGGATGTTGAAGAAATGACAAATATGACACTACGTTACGCAAAGAATATAATTCAATTGGAAAAGGGTTTGGCGCCAAACAGCCTCGCACCAAAATTGAAGGAAGACGTCGAGCTCATCCATGACAAATTATCTGTCATCAGTTACTTACGGAATCCCAATTTGAAATCTCGGCATTGGTTGAAAATTGAGGCGCTGCTAAACTACAAATTTACTCCCGAAACTCGTGTCACGTTGGGCCTTCTCGAGAGTCTTGGAGCTTTTGTTCATCCTCAGGAGCTAATGGAAATCGCGGCTGCTGCAACATCAGAAGCAACTCTTGAAAACATGTTAAATAAAGTCCAGGCCAAATGGAAAAGTTTGGAATTTAATGTTTTACCTTATAAAAATTCAAATGATATTTTTGTCTTGGGAAGTCTCGAAGAAATTCAAGCTACATTAGATGAGAGTAATATTGCTGTTCAAACAATAGCTGCATCGCGTCACGTAGCGCCTATTAAGCCACGTTTAGACGAGTGGATAAAGCAATTGGAGCTTTTCTCGGTGACGATGGTAATGAAATACTATACGTAATACCCTCATAGTGTTCCAATATCACAATTACCCATGTATCTCAGGATGCTTGGCAATATTGTCAACAGCAGTGGATGTATCTGGAGGCAATATTCACAGCACCGGATATTCAACGTCAACTTCCACTTGAGGCGAAGCTCTTTATCAAGGTTGACAAAGTATGGAAAGATATTATGAGAAAGACGGCTAAGGTATCATGGTCGATTAATTCAATTCAGAGTAATTTATTTCTGGATAAGAATATCATTGGTTGGAAGTCAATAATATTTGAACTTGTTCTCTAGATGCCGTTGGCAATGGTGTCTTGCACCCAACCTGGTCTTGTACAACAGCTTCAAGAGAATAATAAGAATCTCGATCAAATTACAAAATGCCTAGAGGCATATCTCGACACAAAGCGTATTGCATTTCCCCGATTCTTTTTTTTATCGAATGACGAACTGCTAGAAATTTTAGCTCAAGTACAAATTTGATTCAATTAATTTTTTGTTATCCATAACTCCAATCAATATTTCCTATTTTTCCACGCTTTATTAGACACGAAATCCTCACGCAGTCCAAAAACATCTCCAGAAATGTTTTGATGCCATTCATCGATTAGAATTCGGAAGTGTAGTGACGTCTGAAGTGTCAATGAAAACTCCACCTATCTCAACAACTGATATTTTAGCCATGATATCACCCGAAGGTGAAAGAGTTAATTTTGGAAAAGGTTTAAAAGCACGTGGTAATGTCGAGAATTGGTTGGGCAAAGTCGAAGAGTCGATGTTTCTCTCTTTGAGACGAAGGATGAAAGCCGCTATCGGTGATTTAGAGATTCGTGGCCGATATGAATTTATCACATCTCATCCATCGCAAGTCGTACTCACAGTTTCACAAATTTTTTGGGCACGAAATGTTCATCTCATCCTTGAAGCTGCGTCTGATGTGAACAGAGCAATGCAATCATTCGAGCAAACATGTTATTCAGTAATACAACACTTCTTATAATAGACTTCATCTTATTCCTTATATATGAGAGAGAATTCTCGTTTCAGGATTTGAATCAATTGGCAGGAATAGTGAGAACTGAATTACCACCACTAATCCGTGATGTAATTATCAATTTAATTACTATTGATGTGCACGCGAGGGATATCGTGACTGCATTAATAGACTTCGAGGTCACTTCTAGGTAGTAATATGATTTATCACTGAATTATTTTTACATTCAATTTCATACAAGAAATATATGAAATGAATAAATAATATATTGTTATAGTTCAAGTTTTGAGTGGACGAAAAATTTACGATACTACTGGGACCATGAAATTGACAAT
This sequence comes from Meteorus cinctellus, assembly GCA_030523045.1. Classification (NCBI taxonomy): domain Eukaryota; kingdom Metazoa; phylum Arthropoda; class Insecta; order Hymenoptera; family Braconidae; genus Meteorus; species Meteorus cinctellus. The sequence continues at coordinate 29,178 of JAPYZF010000434.1, forward strand.
TGCCTTGCACGAATGAGTAATGCTGAATATCTGTATGGTTACGAATATTTAGGTGCACAAAGAAGGCTTGTAATCACACCTCTAACGGACAAATGTTACCTGTGTCTCATGGGTGCTCTTCAGCTCAATCTAGGTCAAACAATATATTTCATCAATAATGCTTACATAAAAAATCACTCATTGATTCAAAGCTTTTGAACTGCAGTAAAGAGTTATGAAAAAACCGACAAGCATGAAAGGAAATGATGTGCATAAATCTAAAGCAATATACTTGAATCTATTTATTTAATGAAAACTAAAAGGAATTATTTCATTTTTCTCGGCAGGTGGTGCACCTGCCGGGCCTGCAGGAACTGGGAAAACTGAAACAACCAAGGACTTGGCGAAGGCTCTCGCTATCCAATGTGTTGTCTTTAATTGCTCCGAAGGCCTTGATTTCCGAGTAGATACTGCATATTCAATCAATACTACCTCAATATAATTGAGTTTCCCCTATGATTGCTGATAACTTATTTAACGACGAAATCTGTAACCTAAATAGATGATGGGAAGGTTTTTTTCTGGTCTCGCAACTTCTGGTGCTTGGTGTTGCTTTGATGAATTCAATCGAATCGATATTGAAGTACTGTCTGTTATAGCTCAACAATTGATTACAATTCGGAATGCCAAATTGGCATGTGTAAATGAGTAAATCATCATCTCAATTTACCATAGCAGGTATGATGATAACATTTATGGCAAAAACTGAGTAATACTTTATGTTCTAATTCAGATTCATGTTCGAGGGTCGTTCAATTAAGCTCGTTATGTCGTGCGCAACCTTCATCACAATGAATCCTGGTTATGCTGGTCGCACAGAGCTTCCGGATAATCTGAAGTCACTTTTTAGACCAATCGCCATGATGGTTCCAGATTACAGTACGATTTACTTTCGTAAATATGTGCTCCAAATATTTTCCTGTCACTTTTGTATTAGTCTCAAATCAATTCGCTATATCAATAGGACTCATTGCTGAAGTGATATTGTATTCCGAGGGCTTTGAATCATCAAAACAACTTTCAATTAAAATGACTTTGATGTACACACTATGCAGTGAACAATTGTCACAACAAGATCATTATGACTTCGGAATGCGGTAAAAATAGCAATGAATGATCTGAATGTTCAATTGTAAGTGATGATTCTCATAACTTTTCATTTAATTTCGCAGAGCCGTTAAAACTGTGCTTGTAATGGCGGGAAGTCTCAAACGTGAAAATCTCGATAAAAAAGAAGAAATCGTCCTCATCAAGGCACTGAGGGATAGTAATCTACCAAAATTCCTGTCTGATGATGCCGAATTATTTCTAGCAATTCTAGCAGATCTTTTTCCAAATATGCAAATACCTGAGGACCCACATGGCGTATTTGAAGAAACTATCGTCGCTGTAACGATATCTTTTTGCCCGACTATATGATCAATTTTTTTCTATTATTGATCTTCGTTTTTATTTGATTACGTATAGATACTCACTGAATCTAAATTACAACCTGAAACATCGTCTATACGAAAAATAATTCAATTACACGAAACAATGCGTGTAAGACACGGAGTTATGCTGGTAGGTCCGACTGGAGCTGGGAAAACAACGATACTGCGAGTAAGGAAAAAGAAACAAACATTATCATTGACATCTCTAGTAATATTTTATTAATATTAGGGAATTTCACATCTTCTTTTATACAGACATTGTGCCAAACTTATACGCGTCTTCACGAAAAGCAAGTTCCAGGGCCACTAAATAAAAACGTGAACATGTACGTACTGAATCCAAAAGCTGTGACAATGGCTGAACTCTATGGTGAAGTTGATATTTTTTCAAATGAATGGCGTGATGGTTTACTCGGCTCAATTATTCGTCGTGCATGCTCAGAGGATGATGATGATCATCAATGGGTTGTCTGTGATGGCCCAGTAGACGCACTATGGATTGAAAATATGAACACCGTTTTGGACGATAATAAAATGTTGTGTTTGGCTAATTCTGAGAGAATCAAATTCACACCGTATGTTCACATGATATTCGAAGTGATGGATTTAGCACAGGCATCGCCAGCCACGGTCAGTCGATGTGGGATGGTTTATGTCGACCCAACTGAACTCGGTTGGATGCCATATGTCAAAAGTTGGCTAACGAAATTACCTGATGGCTTTCAAAATCCCGAAATAATTAATTTTATTCTCAAACTATTTAATGAATATGTTGGAGAAGGGTTAAAATTTTTCAAGAAAAATTGCGACCATGCGATAGCTCAGGTTATTTCCCTTCCGTTCGATGTTTGTCTCCTCGAGATTAGAGAAGATGTTGATAATTGTTTATAAATCATCTAGGTGGATATCAGTAAAGTGAATATGGTTTGTAGTCTTCTTGGGAGTATTTTAAATGAACCAGAAGCGATCAATAAGAATTTGGACAAATCACGACTGAAAACTTTTATCATTCAATCATTTATATTTGCATACATTTGGGGAATCGCAGGCAATGCCGTTGAGACGTCCCGCGAGACCTTCGACCTGTTTATTTGCACCCAAGTGGAAAATAATCCAGATGCAAAGTATAAAATCCCAAATACATTTCTTAATTTCGATTCTGTAAGGAATGAAAATGAGTATACATTTTATTCCCGCAGACTACCGGCTGGTGACCTATGGAACCTGTTCATGAATGTACCAGATCATCGAATGGATACATGGGTTAAACTCATGCCATCTTTTACATATGATGGTAATCAACCATTTTTCGAAATTCTCGTGCCGACAATTGACACCGTGAGATTCGGATATATCATTGCAAAAATGATAAATGCAAACAAACCAGTATTCGTTTCAGGCGCCACTGGTTCGTATAATCAATTGAGAGTGATCTTCCCAGCTAACTAATAGATTCATACAATTATTCACATTATTCAATTCTCTTACAACTCCCCAGGTGTTGGGAAATCAGTAATTGTTAAGGTCGTGTTGAATTCTCTTCGCGAATCAGGTTTGTGGGTACCAGTTACTTTCAATTTCTCCGCGCAAACAACCAGCAAACGGATTCAAGATATTATTGAACTCAAACTTGAAAAGCGGAAACGAACGTTGCTCACTGGGCCGATAGGCAAACGTGTATGCATCTTTATCGATGATGTTAATATGCCAAGATTAGATACTTACGGTTCTCAACCACCGATCGAACTTCTCAGACAAGTGTTGGATTTTTATGGATTTTATGACTGTGAAAAACTTTATTGGAAGACGATAGAAGATATAGTGTTAACAACAGCGTGTGCTCCGCCTGGTGGCGGCAGAAATCCTTTGAGTCCACGATTTATGAGGCACTTTGGAATGCTCGTTATTCCCATGCCTTCTGATGCATCATTGAAAGCAATTTTCAGGTGGAATATTTGATTAGTTTTCAGAGAAATAATTCATGTTTGCTGTTTTATAATTTATCTTCATTTTCATTCTCAGAACAATTGTACGTGGATTCCTAATTTTCAAGGAGTTCCCACAAACTGTGTCAGAACTCGGAGACAAGATAATTAACGCAACTGTTGAAATATACAATCAAATAGCTATAGATCTACTCCCAACGCCCGAAAAAAGTCATTACATATTCAATCTTCGAGATTTATCAAAGTGTATTCAAGGAATAATGCAATGTGATCCCTCGTCTACACGTGACGTTAAACAAATGCTCAGAATATTTTATCACGAATGTTTACGAGTGTTTCACGACCGTTTAATTGATAATAATGACAAGAATTATTTTTATCGTCTTCTATCGCAAACTTGCTCGCGTTCATTTGGTGATGAGATTATTCCGCTACCACCAGATGATATTGTGGAGCCACCACGACTATTCTTCGGTGATTTTATGAGATTTGGGACGCCAAAGGAGTCGAGAATTTATGAAGAAATGACAAATGTTGAAAAAATCAAGACAGTTCTTCAGGTATTCTTCAACGTCAACTCAAACTGGAACATTCGAACTACTTCTAACGTATATTTTATTCTAAAGGATTACTTGGATGACTATTCTTTGGTGACGCGAAAAGAAATGAAACTTATTTTTTTCATGCACGCTATCGAACATCTATGTAGACTCGCGAGAATTTTACGATCAGAGAGAGGGCACGGTTTGCTTGTGGGTGTTGGCGGAATGGGTAAACAAAGTTTAACCCGATTGGCATCACATCTTAATGGATATCCGTGAGTGACCGCCACCATGCCTTCGTTTAGTAGGAACTTCCAGTACCCATTTATATTTATTCTCCGGATTATCGTTGCAGATGTTGGCAGATTGAAGTCAGTCGTGGGTATGATATTAACTCCTGGCACACAGATCTTCGTAAATTTTATTTTAAACCCGGTGGATACGCGGAGGATGCAACATTCCTTTTCACTGACACACAAATTGTCGTTGAAGAATTCCTTGAAGACATTAATAACACTCTAAATTCTGGTAAGCACACGAATAATTGAATATTTCATTTTAGCTCATGAACACAAATGAAAATGATATGCATATCAGGCGAAGTACCAAATCTCTTTGAAGCCGATGAACTAGAAAAAGCGATAATTGCAACACGACCAGCTGCTAAATCCGCTGGGATTCCCGAAGGAAATCGTGATGAGATTTATGACTATTTCATCAGTAGAGTAAGGAATCATTTACATTTAGTGCTTTGCATGAGTCCTGCTGGCGATGCATTACGGTTTGTCTTTTTACATACATTTAACATCATGTGCTTTCACTTCATTGTTGCTATATCCATATGGGATCAATAACTATTGTGTGTGCTCTGAATAATCCTCGCAGACGCCGATGTCGCATGTTTCCCTCTTTGGTTAACTGCTGCACAATCGATTGGTTTACAAAATGGCCCAATGATGCTTTACTCTCAGTCGCCCAGACTTTTATCGTACCAAATATCACTGACGACATGAATAAAGCAACATCTCTTGTGTCTATTTGTGTATTGATGCACGAAGTATGAATTCATTCAATCCATGATAAATGTTCGAATATTTACTAGAAAAAATCCTCCTAGTATTTTTTGTTCGCTTCATCTTTTCAGAGCGTCGAGGAAATAACGAAAAGATATTTTATTGAAATGGGACGACGATATTACACGACACCTAGCAGCTATCTGGAGCTTCTTGAATTGTACTCGATGACCTTACAACGAAAGACAAAAGAAATCACATCATTAAGAAGCAAAATTGAAAATGGATTGAATGTCAGCTAAGTTTCTTATAATGTAATTTATAAAAATAAGGGATGTACTTTTTGTACTATATTTTCATAGAAACTGTACGTGACAAGAAAAACTGTAGCAGTGATGAAGAAAGAACTCATAATGTTGGCGCCACAACTCAAGACAAGTTCTGAAGAGGTCGCAAAATTAATGAAAGTTGTGGCAAAACAACAAAGCGAGTGTGATAAAGTTCGGGCGATTGTTGCTTCTGATGAGGCCGTTGCCAAAGTAAAACACTTTGAACGTGAACATAAACAGAAAAATTACGAGAATAACATAATCGCTTTCTCTCCATTTCATTCGATTAAGGTGAAAGCTGATGAAACAGCAGTTCTCGAAGCCGGAGCGAGGAAAGATTTGGAGGCGGTATTGCCAGCATTAGATGAAGCGCAGAAAGCTCTTCAATCTTTGAATAAAAACGACATAAACGAAATTCGCGTGTTCAATAAACCACCTCATCTCGTGCGTTATGTAATGGAAGCTGTTTGTTTACTCCTTGGAGCGAAGTAGATATAAAATCAGTTTTCCTTCAACAAAATAAGCAGTTTTACCGCTCAATTGATTCTTATTATGATTATTTCGCGATTCTTCATGAATTTCAGAACAGATTGGCCTTCAGCAAAACTCGTGCTTTCTGACGTTCATTTTCTCGATCGATTGATTAATTACTCGAAGGACAATATAGATGAAAAATTGATGAAGAAACTTGAGGAGTACGTGAATAATCCAGAATTCGTACCAGATCTTGTGGCAAAACAGAGCAAAGTTTGCAAATCGATATGCATTTGGGTACGTGCAATAGACGGCTATGCGAAAATCTTTCGGGTTGTTCAACCAAAGCGTATCAAGTGAGTTGCCACAATTATTGAGACTTTTATTCATGAACGAACAAATTAATGATGGATGAATGTCCTTTCATAGATTAGAGAAAGCACAAAATGAGTTGCTATCTATTCGAGAGGTCGTCAGTAAAAAACAAAATGAATTAGCCAAGGTAGAAAACCAAATATCACAATTACGAAAACAGTATAATGTTACGGTGAAGCATTCAGAACAACTGGAGTCGAGCATCGCATTGGGCGAAGCACGTTTGAATAGATCGGGACGTTTAATAGCTGCTCTCTCGGATGAACAAGAGCGGTGGGAAATATCGATAAAAGGTTTCGAAGCAAAAATTAGTAGTCTCATTGGCGATAGTCTTGTGGCAGCTGGTGCGCTGGCTTATCTCGGAGCATTTACGCAATCATACCGTCAAGAACTCCTCAATATGTGGTTGAGAAAGTGCATAGATGAAAGCATAGACATTACAGAAAATTTTAATCTTGTTACTGTTCTCGCGGATCCATACCAAATTCGTACGTGGAATATTTTTGGTTTGCCGAGGGATCAAGTGAGTACTGAGAATGCGCTGCTGGTCACACAAGCCAGACGATGGCCTCTCATGATCGATCCGCAAGAGCAGGTTCCGTTTGTCTATAGCTGTTATTCAATATTTGAACTGGACAATGTATAAATTCAATGTATACACAGGCCTATCAGTGGATACGTAATATGGAATCTCAGAATAATATGAAGATGTGTGAGATGACAGATACCAATCTGATGAGATTTGTCGAGAGTTGTATAAGTCTTGGATTGCCGATTTTGTTATATAATGTCGGGGAAACTCTAGATCCAAGTTTAGAGCCAGTATTGCTCCAGCAGACTTTCATACAGGTTTATTGGAACAATTTTAACTGAGTTGACATTCATTTATCCTTGATTAATATATGTATTCAATTGTGTATTACATGAAAAGGGTGGCAGACTCGTTATCCGAATAGGAAATACGGATATTGAATATGAGAAAGGTTTTAAATTATATATTACGACAAAAATTGCGAATCCTCATTATCTTCCGGAGATTTGTATTAAAGTTACCATTGTTAATTTCACTGTGACTCTATCTGGTCTTGAAGATCAATTGTTGGCGTCAGTTTCATTCAAGTCGTAACCAAGACTGAAAAGAACACAAACAATTAAGGAAAATTTATTCGAGTTTATTGTTCTTTTGCAGTGATGTTGTCAGGATAGAAAGACCAGATCTCGAGAAAGTGCGTGACAATTTGGTTGCGAAAATAAATTCCGATAAGATTCAATTGCAAAATCTTGAGGATAAAATTCTGTCGATGATGTACAATTCGGATGAAAATATTTTGGATAATGAGGAGTTGATAGAGAGTTTAAATGACAGTAAAGAAACTTCGGCAATTATTGCAACACGACTCGCTGAATCAGAAAACACCGAAGAAAAAATTTTGATAGCCCGTGAAGTTTATCGTTCGGTTGCTGCACGTGGCTCTATTTTATTCTTTGTCATTGCCAGTCTCAGTGATATTGATCCCATGTATCAATTCTCTCTCAAGTATTTCAAACACGTAAGTCAATCGCACTATCATTCGAAGTTATATAATCTTTGGAGATCTATTATACTAATTACAATTATTCTCTCGTTTTAACAGATATTCAATAATGTTATTGAGACGAGTACAAAAAGCCGCAACGTTGAAACACGACTCCACACTTTGTATGAAGAAATCACATTAAATATTTATCTAAATGTTTCACGAGGGCTTTTTCAGAAACACAAACTTGTGTTGAGTTTCATGATTAATTTAGCCATACGAATGGATGAAAAAAAAATCACTCTGCCTCAATGGAATTTTATCCTACGTGGCCCAGAACAGATACAAACAGTAAAGTGTATTAACTATTAATAACTTTCTCCAAATAATTTTCTCCATATACATACGATGAAACATTAAACTATGCTCTATCCAAATTGGATATTAGACCAAGAAACCAGAATATTCAACACTGACTGATTTAATGTGGAAATCAATAAATTATCTACATGTAAATTTTCCAAACTTTGCGGGCATTTCCGAAGATGCACTCAGAAAAATCGAATTGACACTTGGATACATGAAAGAGGTGAATACGATTCTTACACAGCGATAGACCCCGCATGTTTCTCTTACTAAACTTTTTTTTCCATCCTCAAAACTAAGGAAATAAATATAGTGCCTCATAACGAAAAAAAGGCTATCAAAGACTGGGATAACCTTTTGAGTGATATGGAAAAGTTGATGCTATTAAAATCTTTGAAAGAAGAAAAACTCATTTTTGGCATCACAGCATTCATTAAGAAGGATCTTGGTGAAAGTTTTGTCGAATCTGCTGTACTTTCTTTGACAGAAACGTAAATAATGAAATGGTATAAATAGGCATGACACACATTTAACAATAATGAAATATAATTTTCATTGCAGCTTTCGAGACACATCAAGGAATACGCCATTAATTTTTGTTTTAAGCGCCGGCTCTGATCCGTTTGGTGCTTTCACGAAATTCGCTATTGAAATGGGATTTGCCGATAGATACAATTCGATTTCTTTGGGTCAAGGTCAAGGACCAATAGCAGAACGTCTGATGGAGGACGGATGTATTCATGGCCACTGGATTTTTCTACAAAATTGTCATCTTGCTACATCATGGATGCCAAGACTTGAACATTTGGTTACGAATATTACTGAAGCGAGCCGAACAGTTCACGATAATTTCCGTCTTATTTTATCATCAATGCCAAGCTCCACGTTTCCTATTTCCATTTTGGAAAACGCCGTCAAAGTCACGAGTGAACCACCAAAAGGTGTTAAAGCGAATATGAAACGTATATTGTTTGATATAGATCAAGATTTTTTTGAACAGAGCAGTATGTAACAGTTTTCTTATAAGGTATTGACTAGTTCTTAAATATAAATGTGAATCATTTAACTGCACAGATTTAGACACGAACTGGCGAATCATGATCTTCGGTATATGTTTTTTCCATACAATTATACAAGAGAGAAAAAAATTTGGTCCACTTGGTTGGAATATTTTATATGATTTTACTGATAATGATCGCGAATGTTGTCTGTTGAATTTGAAGATGTTCTGTCAGAACGGAATCATACCATGGAATGCTCTGACATATATCACTGGTAAATGAGTGAGATTTCATCAGGTCTAGAAGTATCTCACAAGAGGTTTTTTATTCACAAATTCATTTTCCCCTCATCAGGAGAAATTACTTATGGTGGAAGAATTACCGACAACTGGGACTTGAGATGCCTGAAAACTATTCTACACAATTTTTTCTCCCCAAAAACTCTTGCAGATGGTATTTACAAAATATTATATCATAAAAAAGAATTAATGTATTGAAATTTCTAATTTTTATCATTCTTTTACAATGTCTACAGACTATACTTATTCCCCTTCTGGAATTTATTATTCTCCAAGATTCCAAACACTCCGAGAATACAGTAACTTTGTAGATACGTTTCCCCTTATAGAAGAACCTGAAATATTTGGAATGCACGAAAATGCCAACGTCACGTATCAAGTATTTATATCATGTTGCTTATACCCATCTTTATCTAATCAATCATTATTTTTTATAGCTGAAATCAACCCAAACACTTCTGGATACTATTCTGGGAATTCAACCAAAAGTTGATATGGGCACCAAGGATAAATCGAGTTCAGATATCGTCTATGACACTGCACAAATGATCATGAATCGTATTGTACTTCACATAGACGCTAATTGTTGCAATCAAATTCACTATAAAGTGAGGATAATGTTATTCTCAATCACTAAAATTCTGTGTATACATACAACACTGATGTGTTTCTTCATGACTGATTTAGAGAGATTCCGCCGGTCGAATACCTTCACTGACTACAGTTCTTTTGCACGAAGTCGATCGATACAACAAACTGTTATCAAAAATTCATGTTTCAATGGAAAATTTACAGCGAGCTGTCAAAGGCTTCGTTGTAATGTCCGATGAATTGGAAAAAGTATTCAATGCTCTTATAAATAATCAAGTGCCGAAATTATGGCACAATGTCAATGTATATCCATCGTTGAAAAGCCTTGGTCCTTGGATAAGAGACTTGGAACTTCGAACAGACTTTATTTCAGTACAAATAACAATACTTATAAATTTTTCTTTTAAATCATCTTTGATTCTGTTCTCCAATCACAACACATTATTGTTGATTACATTATTAGACATGGTTAATCAATGATCAGCCAATTTCCTTCTGGATTTCCGGATTGTCTTTTCCACAAGGATTTATCACTGGTGTTCTTCAAACCCATGCCCGACAATATAATATTCCTATAGACTTTTTGAAAATCGATTACAAAGTAACTGACATAATCTTGAATCAAGAAGAAATAGAGCGTGCTCATATAGCGGCTGCCAAAGAGGTGAGGAAATTCACTTTCGACAAAATGCAGACCACCTTGTAACTATTTCGTGATACACACTTAGAGTCCAACCTTATATAATGGTCTATCAACCCCTGAAAATGGGATTTTGGCACATGGATTGTATCTAGACGCTGGAAAATGGGATTTCGATTTCATGGTTTTAATCGACGCCCCAACAGGTAAACCAACCTGATTATTAATTACAAACCATCACCAGACTAATAATACCAACTCACTTCCCTAGGTGAATTGAATTCTCCCTTACCAGTGATACACATTGTTCCTGTTCTGACTTTACCAGAAAATGATAAACGTTATGTGTGTCCACTTTATAAAACGGGGATTCGTGCTGGTGTTCTATCCACAACTGGCCACAGTACAAATTTTGTTGTTTCAATATTATTACCATCGTCACGCGAACAATCATATTGGATACTCAAAGGAACAGCATTATTGATACAAATAACGAATTAATATGAAGTTAGGTCTTCCGTAGTAAAATAGTTTACATATATTTCTATACTTGTCAGTGGCATGACATACATGTTCTTTGTTCACACGTTTAACTGAAGAAAACAAATAATAAATAATGATAAATTATTGGAGAAGTAAAGAAAGCGAAAAAAAAAAACCAGATCAAATTGGATTTCCACAGGAACATTACTTGAATTCCAAGTTAGTATAATATTAAATGTGAAGAAAAGTTTCCTACTCATATTTCTAAACATAGCAGCATCTTCACACACATGATTCATCACACGTTGTTTAAAGTAAATAAAATAATAAATAGCAGTAAATAATTAGTACGGAAGAAAAATAATACCCATTTTGTTCGATCTGTTGCAACATTTACATCTTGTGCAAATGTTGGAAAAGAAAAAGTATTAGAACTAGAACTAAGAATATATAAAGCAAGATAAGCAGCAGGTACAAAATCAGTTTGTGCTTTCCTAACAAGTAGAATTTGGAATACGATAGTAATACAGGAAAAGAGAGCCGAACCCGAAATAATGGAAGAAAAATATCACAAGATTCTTGTGTCATGGATAAACTATAAGAATCAGGATAGTTCTCGACGTTTTCTATAAATATTTGTAGCATGATAATGACAATCTTCTTCGTCAATTGTCCACATCATCAACATATAAATCGTAAGTATAGATGCCAACAAAAACCGATCCATCCTAAAAAATTGAACATAAGTAAATAAATAACGTACGAAATTGCGAATATAAACATGACCAGTATAACAAATGCCAGTATATGAATTCGATCGATCTGACTTACGTCATATAGGGATGTATCCAAAATATGATAAGAAGTCCAGTGAAGCTTGGATGCCTCATATGAGCAAGATATCGCTGAAATTCTTTTGATTTTGTTGCCATTGGACATGGCCGTCCAGATATTTTATAATAAACCTGCTTCAATCCAGATAACTCAGCAATATCAAGCATAACACAACCGCTGTAGATGATAAACCATCCAAACGAATGACAAATAGTAAAAAAAAACCAGGATCTGTTACTAGACATCGTATCCACATCCCAAAATGATACCCATGGTACTGGTTGCCAGTTTGTCATTACAAAATGAAGTGCCCCGGCGCTGAATACGTTATAAATACTCCTTTCCAAATCTGGTATATGAAACTTTTCATAAATACTCTTTATAACATTACTCGACATCAATGAATGCTGTAGCATGAACAAACTCAACAAACACGTGTTTGTCAAGAGCTTCCACAAAATAGACAGAGCCAAACTGTTTTCTGTAATAAAAAACAAAAATTCAAATCAATCTCGCAGCCCGGAGCTCGAAAAACATCATTCATATCCAAGTAAAGAAGTTTCATTGCTCCAATAATAACGACAATTCGGGCATTGACATTCACACTGAGAAAACAATTGAATTAGAAGCATCAAAAATAATTTCTAACTAAATCAAATATTCATAAACCTTACCCATGACTTCGTGCAACATCGCTTTGTAATGTTCATTATGATCCGATGTGAAATGCATAAAGTTATAAAGAACATGAAAAGTATAGAGAAAACTACCACTGCTGATGATCAGACCAGCTGCATTGAATATTGTTCTCATCATTTTCGTTTTTGATTTTCATACGAATTCAAATTTTCAGTGAAAAAAATACTTCGATACTGTGAATCCAAAACTCAAATACGATTCACAAGAAACTATTTTTATTTAACCTAGTTAATTTCTTCCTATTCATAAATAGCTGCGTTAATACTCTGTATGTGTAAGTATGTGACTACTCCGTCATAACGGCGGATAAGTCAAGAATATGAGTGAAGTCATCGTCGAAAGATCATCAACTTTTTACGTAAAAGTGAATTTACACTTTTGACTTGATGTGAACTTGACATATTTACTCTCGAATAACAATTAAGTATACATCTATATACATATGTATATGTGTGTGTGTGTGTACGTGTATGTCGCACAACACGCCGGAAAAATATATTTGAAGTGAGGAGTGCGATAACACATGAATACTATTCTCCGCCAGGGTGCGCTAATTCCGCCTTTTCGTTTAATTCGAATGAAAAATAGCATCGCATGATAAACATAACCTCTCATAGTTACTTACTATGCAGCTATGCTTTTTCAATATGGTGAAGATGGACCGGCAACTTTGAATTCAGCATGATGGTTATATGCGCCGAAAGTTATCAACTCTGAGTATAAAGTAGCATTCGCAATGGTTTGAAATCAATACCCTTTTTAAATTCTATCAAACTCTATTAAATACTACAAATGCCATTTTCTAATAGAAGTAACTTTGCTCAAAATAAAGTTTTAAATATAAGATAATCTGATTATTTATCACGAAAATTAAGGCGAGCGTACTTTCATTAAGTGTATGACGAAATATATTTCCATTGAAATTTGACTGCTTTGTGAAACAAATCAAATCGACAATGGGGTTAATGACCTCATATTTTTGAACTTCGCGCGTAGAACCACGCATGTGATTGGTGTAATTACACGCATTGGTGTTAACACTTCAATGTCGCGCAACTACTATGTATACTGTATATGCTTCTATATATACTGTACAATATAGATGAGTGAGACATGGAAATAAAATGGCGGACTTGGGGTCTATAAGCTGCCAAAGGCACGGCGCTCACATTATTGCTCTGATGTACTCCTTTTGCGTATTGAGACTCTGTGAGCAAAGATCTGGCGTTCGTGCCGTGGCTAGTTTATCAAAATTATTATTAATTCAATACACACAAAATCAATTTATAAAACTATTCAGGAGCATCTCATAACAAGTAATAATTAATCAGCGTAGTCAATGAGAGTCCATGAAAATTTGACGTCATCGCGTTGGTCATTATCAGTGTAGTAATTTATCTGTACTCTACACAAGCTTCACGCAGTCGATTGTATTTATTTCAATCTCGTGAATTTGTTTATTGTGTGGGATGTGATATTATTTCAGCAAACATCGTACAACAATGGAATACGTGTTGATAAAAGATATACGGCCTGGACAAAAAAACATAAATGTAGTATTTATTGTACTTGAAGTTGGCCATCCTACAATAACTAAGGAAAACCGCGAAGTTCGAACTTGCAAAGTTGCTGACACTAGTGCTTGTATGAACGTATCAATATGGGATGAACCCGGACAACTATTAGTACCTGGTGATATTGTAAGATTGACGAAAGGTTATGCGTCCATTTGGAGACAATGTCTTACATTATATTCAGGCAAGAATGGAGATATACAAAAAATTGGTGAATTTTGTATGGTTATAAATGAACAATTGAATATGAGTGAGCCAAATCCCGCACTCACACAGCAACTTGTTAATCAAAGTGGCTCTGGATCACCTGGTAGTAATATTAATAATGCTATCACGAATAATGGTAATGCGAACAACATAACAGTGACACCACGTCAACCCTTGGTAAGACAGAGATGATATCTGTTGATTCGTTTTTTAAGTATTAAAAGTATCTTTGTGGGACAAATTTCGAAATGGAATTCGGTATTTCTTTCTCGAAACTGGACGAAAATGATTCTACATCTCCAGTTTTGTAATGAGTCCCAATTCGGTTTTAAATGAAGAATTTGCATGAAAATTATTGGTTAAGAAATAGTCATTAGAATTAGCACAACTCTTGATCCTGTGAAATATTATAGGAATTAGTATATTTATGATTGAAACGGTTGCAGACAATTCAACCTAATGCAACTGCCCCAATCGCGCCGCCACCAGGAGCAACAGCAAGTAGTTCAACAAAGAGTGGAAATGGTAGTAGTGGATCAACAGGACTTCCTGGTGGATCAGCGAGATTTACAAGTGAAACTGGAACGAAAAGCGCATCAACAGGCAAAAGTAGCACTCGAGGTAGAGGTAGTTACCGGAATGGTGGAAGAAATGAACGTAGATAACACTGCGATTTATTAAATTTTATAGCAAAAATCATGCAATGTGTACGTTCATCACTCGTGACATAATATGTAATATATAACAATAATTATACGTTTTTATATTTTATTAATGTAAATTGATAGATATATACAAATATCCGCGTGCGTGGTGGTAAATATTTCACATGTAACCAATGATAATTTATAGTATACGTTATGAAAATTAATTATTAACAACGTCAATTACTTCATACAAAAGAAATGATTGATCACCATGAAATATGTATATCAAATACTTTGTACACGCTTCGCCTTTTTTTTAAACAAATTTATTATTGTAATCATGATTATTCTCACAAACTATAGAAAAACACCTCAATAATTAAAGTTCCGATTCATTGTAAACATCACAATTTATACTCGAATTAATTATGAACAACTCTACAATAATGTAAGCTTATTTCAGCCCAAAACGAAACATATCGAAATTATCTCTATGTACACAATAGGATAATCATATACATGAAGAACAATAATATTCGCCTGATTTTACATTCTGTGAAAACTTTTTGCTAGTGAACATATTTGTCAACAGAAGCAAACAATAATAAACAGTTAAGATGAATTATCGTTGTTGGAACCTTCATTGAAATATATTATACATCATAAAACAAGGCTATCGTAAATAAACAGATAATTAACACGATCATTATCATGGATATAATTTCAACAAGCACTATCTAAAATGCATAATGTAAATGAAATCATTTATACACAATTATCATTAGAGATCGTTGATAACTAGAAATAAACATAAAGCAATCAGACTTTTCCAATTCCATTTCTGTAAATGATAATGTGGCGCACACGTACACGTAAATGACGATATAACTTTTTACCTCCTTTGTACTTTTCGTTTTGACAACACATCTCCGCGTGTCTCATTTCTTCGAAACAGTAGTACACAGTACAGTGTGGCGCCACTGCCACACTTTGCTCTGTAAAACTGTCAGCTAGACAGCTGTGAATGAACAATCTGGGTATTTATTATACCAGAAATGACTACAATCACATAGTTACAATATTTGATAATCATAGTGGTGCAAAAATTGATAAGAAAAAAAGAATTTCCTATGAAAAATTGACAGATTTTATTGAAAAAAAACAATAAAATGGAATTTTTATTCGAGGTTATGTTTATACTCGATTTTCCATTACAACATCGTGTTTGTTATCATTGCAGGAAGGTAAAAATTATGCTTATTATTATTGATGTTCTCATTTTCGAAGTTGTTCTTTATATTATTATTATTGGTATTATTATTATCATTATTGCTATTATTATAGATATTGGTATTATTATTGTTATAAATAGAGTGAATGTCCATTAGCGATTGGTGATAAAATTTTAATTACCATATTGCATTTCAGGAAGCGATATAAGAATCACATTGAAATTAATATATATATATATTGAGTATGCAGTTCAGAAGTTGACGACAGAAAACGTATTAAAGATCTCTTGATAAATATATTTTGTTGATGAATAATGCCACGATCAGATGTAAAATATGAACTCGCCAGAGACGATACAGATACAGTGGATTATTATTTACAACATGCAGAAGAATATCAAACCACATTCAAAACACAAAAAACATTATTTAATAGTTATGGGAAATCGCTCATCATAATTGCCATTTATTTTTTATTATCTGTAGGGCTTACTTTTTATCAGCAGTGGCTACTTCATGTTCATGTGAGTATGAATGGAAAGAGAATATTACAAAACGTTGGATACTTATGAATGGAAAAATGAATAAAATACTTTTGTCTTTTAGGAATTCAATTATCCACTTGGAGTAGTTATTTGCCATATGCTAGTCAAATTTTTTTTATCAGCATTTGTAAGGACAATTCGTAAATGTAAACGAGGACATCAGCAAGTATGTTTACCGTGGCAGAGTGTTGTGACAGCCCTCGCACCACCAGGTGTTGCCAGTGGGCTTGATGTCGGTTTTTCCAATTGGGCGCTCTCATTAATCGCCATCTCATTGTAAATTTACTTTAGATAAAAATGAATTTATTATCATTCATAAATTATCGATTTATTGGAGTAACATTGTTTCTTTATGTTTCAGCTATACTACAATGAAATCGACCACTATTCTTTTTATTCTGGGCTTTGCATTAATTTTCAAATTAGAAAAAAAGGTGAATGAATGAAAATAGCGAGCACATATACTTCCGATGACTAAATTCGTGTTAAATATGAATATTTCTCATATTGCAGTCGTGGTCACTTGTAGGCGTTGTAGTCATGATATCAAGCGGTTTGATAATGTTTACATATAAATCTAGCCAATTTCATGTACTTGGTTTCATCTTGTGTCTATTGGCGTCATTAACAAGCGGATTACGATGGACAATGGCACAATTGATAATGCAAAAATCTAAATTAGGACTTGAAAGTCCCATTGATATGATGTATTATATGCAACCGTGGATGTTATTCGCCATAATTCCTATTGCTGCGTGGTTCGAAGGTATCTGTAGTCTATTCCAGTATTTATCGATATTGATCTGCTGTCTATAGCTCTTACTGATGATTTTCATCGAATGTTTTAAGGTGTAAAAAGTTACACGGATTTTCAAAAGGTTGATTGGAGTGAACCACATGCATCCTTGACAGTCGCTGCTATATTTGGCGGCGCGACTTTAGCATTTTGTATGGAACTCGCGGAATTTACGGTCGTGACCCACACTTCTAGTCTTACTTTGTCGATTATTGGTGTGATAAAGGTAAAAAATATCAACCGAATTGAAACGTTCCAACAGTGTTCAAATTCGGAGTGAAATTAATTTACGATTATTTATTGCAGGAAATATTCGTGTTAGTATTGGCATTTGTATTCAAAGGCGATCGAATGAATCAATTGAATTTCTTTGGTTTATTATTATGCGTTGGTGGAATTGTTTTGCATGTTACACAGAAAATATTGGCGAGCAAAAGAGAAACTGTAGAACATTTCGAATTGAATTCAAGTTCAATTATCACTAATGGCTCTAGTATCGATGACGCTCATGAAACAAATATACCTCTCCTGAATGAGAGGTCAACATCATTGACCAATCTATTGAATTCCAATTTCAGCACAGATGATGAAGATAATAATGGAGAGAAAGATGATACTTCAGAAGTTCTATTCAATATTTTACAACGGCGCGAACAGTCATAGCATTAATAATTCTAGTTGCCACTTCTTTTTCATTTGTATTGAAAATGATATATGATTAATTCCATTTTTTTTTATCTTGTTCAATTGGATTGTCCAATGTAGACTTATTATTTCATTTATGCCATTCCAAGATTATCATTCTATAAAACAATTATGGATTCTTTTTCACAGTGAAAAAAACTCTGATTAGATATCTGTTTTGTTTTGCTCGGGCAATATGAAAAAGAAAAAACAATCGCACAATTTATGCGGTCATTCTATTCTATAAATTGAAATCAACAATTACAGTATACGAATTTTCTCAGTACCACATTTGAGTGTAACACTCAAGAAAAATTGTGTAAAGAATAAGGACTATGAGAGACAAATTATAAAGATATATCTAGGCTTCCAAGCCTAACTTTCGTTCATTGTATCCAGCATAGAGTATTTTCAAAGAATATATCCTCATTCTAATATGTGAAAAACATTCAATATTCGTATACGCCTGAACGTGCAATTTTGATTTATGTACAAAATTATAAAAAGAAAGTTTGGAAAAAACAGGCCAAAAATCACTCATCGCATTTCATGTCTTCACATTGAGGTTTCCAACAAATAGACGCTTTGTGAATTTGTCATTATTCTTGATGAATATCAACAATGAAATATCCACCGATCTTAATGAAAAAAAAAATTTATATTGTATAAAAGATTTATAATAAACGTTAGAAAGCGTGATAGCAGAAAGAGACATTAACAGAAAAGAAAACACAGAGAATTAAACATTTTTATTGTTATTGTTTGTCTTCTTCTGTTCAACGCACATTATATATTTATAATAAATTTGGCACTTCTACGACATTACGACGTCATCAGAATAATTTTTCATCCTAACCTGCCAGATAAAAACGGCAAACGCCAACTTGTCAAATAAATTCCGACTAACTGTTTCCATTAAAAATTACTGTGATGCATCAAATTACTATTGTGAGTAATAGTGAAAAATTTAAATAAAATTAAAACAAATGAAATGAATAGTCATCGCGTTACTGCTCGACAGCATCTTGAACGCACCATAATAAATAATTAAGAGTATGTATAATATATATATATATATATATACCTATTTTTTGCGCTAAAAGTCACAAAGTCTTTCGCGAAGCAAAAATTGTTAAATAATTGCTACCTAAATTACTCTCAATAAATAAAACTAAGTGCAGTCTTACTTAATATGCCTGTTTTGATTAGTCTTTTTCAATTTGGCTTCGATTCTATCCTCTAGCTTGTGAATCAAGTCATCCAATTCGTCCTGAAAGCAGATAAATTAATAATTTATTTCTGCAGCATTCGGAAATCAATTTTTAATAATAAAACGGGTCATCCTTACACAACTTCATTGCTTACCTCACTATATGTATACTTCAATATACAATGTTTAAGGACTTGTTTCTTGCGTCCGATTAATTGTAGTGCATGTGGAAGGCAATAAGCACTGTCATCCTGCGAATTACTCACTAATGAGACAAATAAATTTGCTCGACAAGTTTCACACTCATAATCACTCTCGTCTTCCTTCACTTTTTGTCCCTTCCTACGTTTACCATTGCCTGGCAATGGCAATTTTTCTTTGTTCGTTAATCCATAGTACTCTAATTCTTGCCGATAATTTAATTCTCTTTCACGTATTTTTGCAACTGCAGGTAGAATCTACGACACATAATACGAAGCGAAAAAAATGAGATACATCTGTTGATTTCATTGCACTCTGCATCATGGCAATTATTAAAAAATATCATTCACCTGCTTCAGAATATCAATGTGCGATCTTGAATCATTGATGATACTGAAAAGTAGGCGCTCGAAAGAAAACATTGATGGTTCACAACTATCTTGCAAATCCTGTGGAACAGAATAATAATCAAATGAATCCTAGTAATTATTATATATAGGAGTGACAACTATTTGAATTGATCATTACCTTGAAAATTTGTTCAGCATGCTCCAGCCACGTTGTCTGAGCAAAATATACACTTTCACTGACAACGTATCCGGTGCAAATACTCGATGTGAAAGCTTTTGGAAATACGATAATGAATTGCCCAGGTTCTTGGACTGTATGACACAATGGTACACCATTGTTAACTAGCATTTCCGGTGGAACCATAGCTGTATCAGATGGCAGCCAAATAGTTTTATTCTTGCAGAAACGTGGCACCATTTTTGATAACGCCTCTCTGAATGTATCGCTATGCTCATTTGGAATTCCATACCAAATTTTTTTCGCACCAGTGTGTAAATACTCAATCCATGGCAAGCCATGTGGATCGCGATACCAGCAACATGCACTAAATAGCATTCCCACATGAAGGGTCGGCACAGTTACACCCATTAATGGTCCTAATGCACGCAAAACCGAGCCTGCATTGTTTGTCAATACTTTCAAATTCCATGGATGACGCGCAAATGGACTATTTTTAGCTACTGAAAACCCAAATCCACGACCACTCGAATCAATGCTGGCAGCATGAACACAAACATGACGTTTACGTTCAGCTACATGTTTCCAGAATGCATTCTCAACTTCTGTAGCTGATGCACCGTCAGCTTCACATGCCGTTCCTTGATTTTCCCCAAACCACATTCGTTGTGTATTACGTGCAATTCGATAGAATGCATTAAGTGGCATATTTCTTCCCTTTACAATGCACTCCTCTATTTCATCAGAGCTATCTTCGTCTTCGTCGTCTTCATTATCAGTCGACAATGATTCATTGAGTCGTTGCGAAACTTTGCTCTCACGTTTTTTCCACTCCATTTCCACCTCATCAAATAATTTTTCTCTCTCCATTGTCGACAATGTGTCATATGGCAATAAATATTTGCAATAGATATCATCCAGTTTGGTAACACGATCTTGTGCTGATTTAGGTATTTTCATACCATCGGCAACTTTTTGCCATTTTTTCTTCTCAATAACTTCTTTCAAACCACCCAAGCTCTGAACAGTTTGATATAAATGTGGGAGATCAATCTCCATACCACCCACCCATGGTGGTTGATTTAATGTTATACTTTGTGTTGCTAGATATTTCTTGATTGCCATCATTTCTTTGACGTTAGGACCCCAACGATGAAGCATACGATGTATATATTGATTGTAAGCGGTGAATCGCATGTCATCTGATACTTTGCACTCCGGTTTGAAGTTGGATGGGGGTACCACACGACATATCCCGAACTTTTCAGCGATTGGACGAATTTTGTCTATGTATTCCAAAGGATCTTGGAAATCCTTTTCCGATGGATGGAACGTGGGAGCTTCAACCAAGCGCGCCTCGCCTCGCTCTTCCATACTCGGAAATGATTTATCAAGAGTTGCCATCAAATCAGCACCTTTTTTGGCTTTTGATTGATTCTTTCTCGTGGTTTTTGTAGATTCAATTGAGCTTTTTCTTTCACGCGATACCTTTGGAGATTTTTGAACTTTATCTATGCTGGCATTGGAGGTGTTCTTTGTTGGTGGTGGCTTATTGTCAGTAGTTTTCTCAATATCAGCAATTATTGATGGTTGAATTTGGGGCGAAGATGATGCGATTGGGGCTGTAGGCACAATCGGCGGTACAGGAGTAGTCGACGCAGTGGATGTTGATGGAAGCGGATCACTTGCTCCAGACGGTGGTGCTCTGGTGGTTGGCTGAACTGTTCCAATTGGAGGGCAACGAGCAACGGCCGTAGGTCGTTTTGTCACTAATTGTGCTCGCAATAACACACGTTGATTAGGTCCATTAGGTCCTTCTGTACCAAGTTTAACGGCTACGCCCTGAATAAGTGGCTGCCCCGGGACCATGTTCGGGCCATTTCTCGCGACAGTTTGCAAAGGGATGTAAAATACATGTGCATCACTGTCATCATCATTTTCATTGGTGCTTTCAGTTTGCGTTGATATTTCCGTGCTTTTTTGCTGTCCACCGTCTACGTTCAATTGTTGATCTTGTGATTGATCATCAAAATTCACTTGAACTGCAATGGACGCACTGCAATTGACATTATTCCATACATTTGGAATTTTATTGAGCGATAAAAGTTGAATATTTGATGAATTTCGGAAATTTTCTGGCATTTGGAACTTATTTATTTGATTTGGAATATCATTAGATGAGTGAATTGATTTGGTTGAATCATCTTCGACATCGTCACTGCTTGTACCGACACTCTTCGATTTTGGAAATTCATTTTTTTCATCTTTTTCATCTTTTTCCGTCAATTTGCAAGGACTTTTGATAATTCCATCTTCACTTTCTGCACGTGATGCTTCCATATCTGACGACCCTGATGTCCCCGATTTACTATCACGCTGCTTTCTCCGGAATGGTGTACTCACAGGCGCTTCTGGATCACTCTCAAATGCGTAAACACTACTTTCATTTTCTGGTGAAAACGCATTAATACTTGGTATCGGAACTTTTCGTTCCTTCACTTTTGGTAAAAATGTCTTACGTTGTTGATAGATAGGTTTCTTCTCCAGGAGTTTTTTATCTGGTGATCCTTCCGTGGATGTTGTTCCATCAGCTCGTGAACTCACATCACTATTGTCATCGAATGCACTTGTATCTTTATTAGCGATGGATACAACACTCGCTTTTGCAATTCGCCCTTTTATTATTTCCTTAATATCAGCATTGATTTTATTTCTATTTGTTGGAATTAGATTAGTAGTGGATGGAATCTTAGCCAATGCAATTCCTGTGCCAGTAACCATTGTTGTTCCTGTCATGTGTCCACCACGACGATTCTTTGGAAGTATTTTTTCTGCCATTTTTGCTATCGCCACATTTACTGGTCTCACTAAATGTTGAATGCGCGTTGGAATAGACAAATGACTCATATCCGATTTATTTTTCTCCGAAACTTCAAATGAAAATGTTGATACTGTTTCCATTTCGGCATTAATCTCGTCTTTCGCCATGGAACTTTCATTCAACCATTTTTCGATTTGTTCGGTGGACATATTCACACGTTCTTTTCGACCTGTAGTCGCTGTTGGTGATATATCAATGATAGGAGTAGGACTGCTTGCTACTAAATGGATGCATTTCTTTTCGGACTCTGATAGACTGGGTATGGGAGATAAAGATCCTACTTGGGCATTGCTAGATGATAATGATTCTTTTTGCTCAGGTTTCACAACATCTGTTGGTGGAATCAGAGCCGGGAGAATCTCAGTTTTGGGATGTTTATTCTCTTTCGGCCAAGCAATCGTCGGTGATACATTTTTTTGCATTTCAAGCGCTTTTGGTTTTGAATCATTCTCTTCGAGCGTTATCACATTTTCGCTCGCATTTGAAATGCATGAATTTAATACTTTCGTTATGGCTTTCGTCGTGAAACCGCGGAAAGATCCCTCATCATCTGATATTTTCGAAGGATCGATTTTCACTGTTACTTCTACATTTTTCTGTATGTTTTTCTCTTGGTGCACTTTCTCTGCAATTGCTTCAGCTAATTCGCGTTTTTTCTTCATTTTATTTAATACAGAGCCTAATGACTCATCTTCGGATTCTTGAGACTCTCCTTTGTTTTTTGATTTTTTGTCTTTTATTACAGTTGTAGCTTTCTCATTAGATATTGTGGGTTTGTTAATGGTCTGTTCACGTTTCCTTTTCGTGAATGTTTTACTATCTCGTGGTGATGACTTCGGAGTAATCACAGCTTTTTGCGGCGAGTTTCTCACTGATGAACGTAAACTCCGACTAGTAGGTGGTTTTATTGATGGTGCAACTATATGGGCACTACTGCGGCGTGTCATTGGTCGTGCAATATTACTTTCCTCTGAGCTCACAGATTCTTCCTCAGTGTCAAAATATTTTTGCGGTTTAACTGATTTTTTAGTTTTTAATGAGATCTTTTCAGACTTCGATTTATCACCAGCTTTATTACCAATTGATACATCACGCTTCGTGTCTTTGTTAACTTTATTTGACTTATTTTTAGCTTTCATTTCATTTTCAGCTCGTGTGGTTCGTCGAGCGTTTGGTAATTCCGGATAACTGTCCATCGATAAATTTCCATCAACTTCCAAGTCTGGGCTCACTAATTTCCTACTAAGTATCTCCATATAAACAGCAGCAGCCTCTTTCGTTTTCCTCGATGGACGCTGCGATTTCAATTGATGATTTGATGAAACTACTTCGCTGTGCGATCGTGTCACTCGTCGTAACTCCAATTTAGTTCTCGTACAAACAAGCTTTTTGTTAGTTTTCACCGATCGGTTAGATTGCTGTGCTGATACTTTTGTTTCCGTTTTACGATCATCTTCTGATGATGACTCTGAAGATGATTCACTGCTATCTCTTTTAATAACAGGTTTTTTCTTCGTTTTCGCAATGATTTTACTCTTTTGGGGAATAACTTTGCGTGAATTTTCCATAAGTGTATTGCTACGTAAACAGTGTCGTTTTGGTTCAATTGGTCGAAGGAATTTTCTTGATGTTAATTTATTCGTGGGTTTCAGTATTGTTTGGCCAGTCGCCGAACGTGTTCTCATTACGCATTGAGTCTTCAATTTATTTTCAATCCTTTGTTTAGCCAAACGTTGCTCCTGATATTTTTTCTTCAATGCCTGTATTGTCGATGTTGCTGTTTTAAATTTGTTCACGTTCTTTGGAATATCATTCGCTACTTTTTTCTTTTCTGCATCAGTTGATTTGTTAACTTTAGATATTGTATTGTGATTCGATTCAGATTTAGCTACACTAATTTGTGTGGCGGGCGTATTCGGACGTGACTGACTATTATTGTTTTGTTTCCTTGATGACTTCGTCTCCGATTTTTCTTTCTTAGTGCCCACGTTGAAAAAATTCAGACTAGGCGGCAGTATAGATGTGCCTGAAAATTCGAATATGAATCAAATATAAATGGTTACTGTATTGAAATATAATAGCCCGATTGAGCTGAACGAGATGATATATATCTCAATACCTCTAAAACAAAGAAATGTTAAGAAGTCCTCTGTATTGGGACGTTTATGTGTTATCAATTCAGTAACCATTGCCGGTTTGGACTTTTCTTTTTCCTTAACAAGAGCTTGAGGCAAAGTGAACACATTTGCAGCACCTTGAGCAAATTTGCGCTGGGCATGAACTTTAGCCCTGGAAATAAAAAACAATAGAAAATAAATTATTCCCATAATAAATATAATAATTAAAGTTTGGGGTCCATATACAAGAACATTTCATACCTCTTGGGGGGCTCTGAGAGTGGATCCATAAGGTCCACCAGGTCACCCTCCTTCCTCTTTCTTTTATCATTTCTACCTAATACCATTTTGTCCTCTTCTCTTTGTCAAATTATTACACTCAAAAAATTATGAGATCACTCCCACTCCAAAATTGACACGAATAAAATTAAAACTCACACACTATTTCATATATATATATATATATATATATACCTATATGAATATATAAATACACAATATTAATAGAATAATACAACAGTCAAGGACCTTGAAGATCCCGTTCTTCCTCCACCGTGAAACATCTGCAGTCTTTCATTCACAACGAACACAAAAGTTCATAATGATCATAATAATTATAACAATAATATCGAAGAGAATAAAAATACAAATCTGATGTTTGTGTAAAATTTGGGGAGTCAGTGATTATGCTATCGTTATTTACAAGAAAAATTGAATGAGAATATCATTATTCCAAGCTATCACTTGCTTCTCTTCGTCTCGATGCATATAAAAACCTTCAACACCAATATATAATTTGCAACAATTCGTGTTGGTTGAGGTGATCTTGATCATGATGATTATGATGAAAATGATACATTTTCATCCCGAACTTCTGCATTTTCTCTCTATAATTTCGCCGTGTGTCTACTGATTTTCTTGGTCTTGAAATGAACACTATGCACACATATAATTTAAATACATATATATATTTGGAATATGTATATAAGTATGATATCGTGGGAAGAATCGATATTCCTGATGTGAAATACCATTCACATTACAAGGCTGTAAAATCTCACGTACACACTTTGCGTTGTACAGTTGTACTGAGAAATATCTGAGAAATATCGTGCACACACGATATGCAACAAAAATATATGAACACCCGCATCGAATGTTGATTATTATTTACCTACCACAATAGTAGATAACAATATGTGAATTTTTCAGACAAGTCCAAGATGGCGTTTGGCGTCATTTCTTCGTGAGCGATGCCAGCTGGTTCTGTAAAGTCAAAGAATACTCTCCCATAGAAGCTCGTAAGTCCATTTTTCGCGTACAGTCACCACCAGTTATGCCTGGGTCGGGAATTTTCCATTTTTATCCACTCTACCTGTTTTTTACTCTCCCATGAGTATAATAATAGGTAGAGTGGATAAAAATGGAAAATTCCCGACCCAGGCATAACTGGTGGTGACTGTACGCGAAAAAT